>APFE031402996.1:75423-98220 GCA_000404065.3 Pinus taeda
AAGAGAAAATATAACAAATTCTCTAATGCACTAATTTTATCAAGAAAAACTAATGCAAATCAATTCCAAAACAGTTTTAATTTTTATTTTTGTATGTTAAAAACAAGCATAAAAATATGTAAATTCAAATAAAAGAAAATTGATCTAAATCTACGATTGATTTTTCAGAATGTAAACTATGCAATTGTAATCTATGTACAATTCACTTGAAAAGTATGCAAATGTAATCTATGCACATTTTTCATTCATATTCTGAACATGAGAATTTTAACTATACAAATGTAATCTATGCAAGAGAATTCTCAAACACAAGATGATTCTAATGTAATCTAAGAACCAATCAAGTGCAAGTCAAGAAAATTGGGTGAGAATTCCAAAGATCAAAAAATAAAAACACTCAAAGGCAATTAACACTCATACACAATTTTGCAAAAACAAAAGCAAAAAGATGCAAAATTGTGAAAAGACTGAGACAAACCTCCAAGTAATGACCACAGGAAATCAAATTAAGAATTTCTCAAAAAAGAGACTCAAAACACCCAATTAACTTAATGAAGATTGATGAGGTGAAGAATTTGCTGAAAGAAACTCATAAACAAGGCTTTTTGACAGGACACATGCAGATTTGGGTAGACACTAAAAGCTATAAAGTAATCTTAAACCTAACTGGAAGAAAACATTTTAAGTTTTTTCAAAAATTTTGACAGGGTCCGGACCTAAAAACTACCCAATCCCACACACAGCAAGCAAAAACCAGAAACAAAAATCAAGTTTCTTAAGTCAAAAACAAAGGAAAATTTAAAAACCAAATGCAGTCCCTAGTATGGTTCCCAATTTGTTGGCCGGATAAATCGTTCTTGCGGACAAAACCGATCTCCCTAATATCAACAGATATCTAGCAACAAGCAGAACAAGCAAATCTACTTTTCTCTAAACATGTTTCGATTTGTAAATAAAAACTAAGAAGGTGTTATAGACCCTACCTTAAGTCCAACGCTTAGTTTGTGGCAGCCTTGCTCCAACAGCTCCAAAGAGTTTCTTTTCAACAACCTGCAAACACAAACAAGCACACATCAAAGAACACCTGCATAGCTAATATAACAAATCATGTTCATTATGAAGATCAAGGAGCTCATAAAATAAACAATTAGAGATAGAACTTTACAACCTTGGTGCCTTGATGTTATACAAGCTCTTTCCAAGGTCCAACAGGAATCTCGTCTACTTTGACAAGCCTCACTCACTCCCCAAATGAGATAAAAGGTATGTGATGTCTCCTCTCATAAGCTCAAAAAGGAAGTCTAAGTTCCAGCAGCATTTACCCTAAAAAATATTCAGCTTTCAACCTCTCCTACAACCAGCCCAATGCCTTAATTTATAGTGCAAAGGAAGGAAATTGCAGGTCCACCATTGAAGGGAGAAGTTCCTCCTTCAATGTGATAAGCACCTCATATCATAGGGTTAGCTCCTTTAGTTATGGAATGGATGAACCAAGGTGGAGCGAACCTTCCAGCGTAATATTCCTTCTAGAAGCGTCCAGAAGTGACCAAAGGTGAGTTTTTAAGAATGTACTCACGTCTTTTTGACTTTTACAGGGGTTCTCACCCATTCACATAGAGACAGAGTGGTCAGGTTCGCAGGGGACATGACCATTGGGTGCGGTATCGCAGGTAATGCTAGGAGAAAGTGTGGAACCAAAATTTGAGATATCTTTAAGGTCTTTCTCCCATTTTCAAGGCTTGACATGAAGATCTGAGGCTTAAGACTTGCAAAGGAGGTATGTATGAGTAATGATGGACTCACACAGACTACAGAATGTCATGGTGACAATTTTTGTGTAACATGCTGGTAGAGGGTGATCCGGTCATCATAACATCAACAAAATGACTAAGTGTGTGAGCTAGTGAATTTGTGCATACACGACCTTGCAAACATATGCTCAACATGATTTGACGACAAGACGCCTCAAACCATCAAGACAACATATGTTCAACAAGATTGACCGACGATGCAAGTGAAAAGCGCGACGCTTTTCATAGATTGTTGAACAACTGCGACGATGCTTGCACGACAGTGCATACAACTTCCTGTGTGAGTGTGACGAATGATCCCATAGCGAATACAACATGTATACATGAAGCGAGGACCTTGTACATGACCAGAACATGGCTGCAAGTGTGACATTGAGACCAACATGCAAAAGAGTTGTCCATTGAACGGTCAAGAAAGGAGGGTGCAAAGACTCACATGAGCCCACAGGTGAGCCCGAGTGCTTGCAAACATCAAGTAAAAATCTAAGGGAGGCTTTGAAATTGGATGTAGGCCAACATTTTGGAGGGTGTTGCAGTCGCTACAACACTTGGTGACACACTAGTAGAATTCCAACTTCTCTGTTTTGGTTCATTGATAGCACAGGGCCTTGGTCTTTCAGGGAATATTGAATCATTGTGCGGGTTGCTTCGGCTTTCCCACTTACCCCATGGACAGACATGGTTCACCTTTTTCCAACTCAATCAAACACAACAAAGGGTTTAGCTTGATCACAGTGTTTCGAAATTGGGAAGGGTAGTTTGGATCATGAGCTAATAATTCTCAGTGTATATGTTTTCATCTCTAGTGTTGCTCCGCTGCCAGTAGGCCTGGACAGTACCCCGACGAAGTCACACAAGAATACACACATTTCTCCACTGCTAGTGAGCCTGGTCAGTACCTTGGTGGAGTTGCATGCTTCACCTCTCTGTGCAGGAAGCCTTTCTCTCCTTTTGCCTTTGTATTTTTTAAAGAGGAATGTGCATAGGCACTTATTTATTTTTGGGGCGGAAGAGAGATCCCAACTTATTGAGAAAAGATGAGGTTGTTCCTTCAGAGAAGAACGTAAGCCTCTGACATAGGTTTGCTCGTTTAGATTTTCTCTTTCTTCGTTTCTACTTGTTGGATGAGCTTGATCACATAGAGCAGAAGATGTAGTATGTGCATGGGGTTTCCCAGTGTGGACACAGGTTCATGGTTGGACCCAAGCTTCTCTTGCAGACGACTCGTATTGTTGGACACGGAATCCCCCCACATCATGTTTTGGGGCTCAAATCCCAAGTTTTGGTCAAATGTATTGTAAGACTCCGTGAATTAAGAGTGCAGAGCGCGTAGTATAGGTTCAGTCATAAGGTTGTCCGCCCTAAGTATTGTAATGTAATGTAATGTCATGTCGGCCTACCCATGGTCTGCGGACCATGGGATTGTATAAATAGAGCGAGGCTCTAAGTTGTAAAGATACGAATGGAAGAGATATATGAATATGAATGGTTCGAGCATAGAGTAAGAGTCTAAGTGTATTGGGTCATAGTAGTAGGAAGAGGCTTTGCAACTGAGTGCACAGAGCCCTAGTAGAGTCTGCAACTGAGTGCGTAGGGTGGGGTCGAGTCTGTAATCTTGAATGAAGAATAATAAAGGGAAGTTGATTCCAATTTATGTGCATCTACTTGTGTATTGCCTTCTTTACATTTATGTTGTTTTGTTTATCGCATGCACTTATATGATTGTTGTATGTACTGTTAATTATCACTAATCTTACACAAATTGGTTAAGTAATTGAGTAATAATAGATTCAATAGCAAGGAACTTGGGTATAATACGGATCATGCCCCGGGTAGGGTTGTGTGAAGGCAGCCTCACAGGTTTTGAAGAAGTAATAAGTGTGCGTAGGGATGTGTGCGCAAGGTCAAACTGTGAACCACTAAAAGCTTATCAAACATCTCCACGGTGTGAAAATCTAGTTCTAGCACCCTCCCATACTACTTCGGGTGAGACATCAGTCTGCACTCTGTGGATTGTTGTCGAAAGGACCAGTTGTACCGGGATTTGCTTGGCTAAATCACCTCTCAACTTGGGTCAGGCCTATACAAGCCAACAAATGGTTTTGTTGCTGGGACCGGGATCTACATAAGGGATGTCTAATGTCGTGCCATTGGAATCCAACAAAGAAAGAAATTGAAGAGTGGTTGGACAAGAAGATGGTTGGGGATCGACAATTCTTGCACAACATGTACAATCCATACATGATTGGCTTGTTGTTTCTCCTTCAAATCTTCCTCCTCAAGCCCACCTATCTCATTTGCAATTTGTTGCTTCCCGCATTGTTCACACACCTCCGGTAGCATCTCAACTATCCACTCCCATTTCACATCATGCTTCCTCTGCCAAGCAAGCCTCTCGATAGCTGAAAGTCATTTCTAACCCTGTTTCTCAACCATTCAAGCTCCTTGTTCTCCTAGTAGATAGTGAACATGGTCAGAATACACAAGCTGAGTCCTTCGGTTCATCTCATGGATCCATGTGTACAATATCTTCACGTATGCAGAATGGGGAACAACAAGAAGAGTCTACCCCTTCACATGGGCAGAAGGGATGATCAAAACTTTCATAGTGCATGCTTATTTATGCTTCAATTCAGATTACTTTACTTTCAACATTTTATTTATGAGATGGAATAGTTTGTTGGAACTAATTACTAAATGTCGCACTTGTCATATTTTGGTAAATTATCAGTTTGGAGCAGTTGGTTATATCTATGTGCCCATAATTTTTGTGTGTGGTACTAGCTGAATGTGGAAATCCTATGGGTAGAATTCCCTCAGAAAATTCCGATAGATTTAGAATTCTACTTAAATTAAACACAAGTAATTTGCTGATATTCAAGAGAGGAGAGAAATAATTTGCTCCATAAAATCAATGTATTAAATTAATGAGCAATAGTAATACATGAAAAAGCAAACCTCTAATCCCAAAGGGAGGTGGTTATATAGAAATTGCCGAATCTAGAAAATTAGTAAAAAACTAGAAAAGGCTAAGAAAAGCTAAAGTGAGGCCTAAAATAGCAACAATGGCTCAAGACAACCTATGCCAACTATTAGCCACTAAGAAAGTATGAGGAGGGGTTCATTTCCCAAGGAAGGCAACTTTAAAACATGCTAATATGGTCTGGGGGACCAAATCCCTTGATTTAAAGGGGGAATCTTTATGTGGGGTGACAATCCTCAAATAACTCAAGTGGATGAGGTGCGGTTAGGTGTGAACATGCACTTAGATGTCTAAATGGTTTAGGAAAGTGGTTGGACCATCCACCGAGTTAGTTTACCAAAAACCAAGTATGAATATGATTTTTAGTGTATGTGGCTAAGTCAAGGATACTTAGGCTAAAAAATAAATTTAGATATTAGGATTATATTCCAACACCCCCCCTTCACCCTAACTCACTTATCTAAACTGAGTCCTGGCCAAGATGCCATATTAGGTATTCAAGTATAATAAATAAAAGATCCTCATAAAATGAAGAAAGAGGGAAAACCTCGTGGGAAACCCCCCTCCCCCCCAAAAGAGGAAAAAAGGGCTAAGTGGCCAGAAGGGCCTACTCAGCTATCTCCACTACTCCAAGCATAGTTCTCAGTTCTAAAAATTTATTTTCAGTGAAAAACTTGGTGAAGATGTCTGCAACCTGCTGCTCAGTGGGGCAGTACTGCAGTGATATGACTCGGTCAAAGATCAGCTCGTAGATGTAATGCATGTGAATCTCGATGTGCATGGTCCTCTACCTATGAACTAGATCAATCGATATCTGAATGGACCTATGATTGTCACAAAATATGACGATTGGAAGTGGATGATGAATACCAAACTTAGAGAGAAGCCCATGCAACCAAACAACGTGTGTAGTTGCATTCATTGCACCTCTATACTCTGCCTCGGCTGTAGATAAAGAAATTGTGGGTTGCTTCTTGTTAGACCATCAAAAAGGCCCTGAACCAAAGCTGAAAACATAACCAGAGGTGGACTTGCGGTTTGTACCATCGCCAACCCAATTAGAATCTGTGTACCCAATCAGTGAATGTGGGCAATATGCAACATACAAGATACCAAAACTGGAAGTACCTTTCACATATCTAAAGAATTTTTTTGCAGCTTTCTAGTGAAGCTCATGGGGCTCCTACATATATCTGGAACAAACTCCTACTGCAAAAGATATATCAGGTCGGGTGTGAGTAAGATAGAACAAACTCCCAACCAACTGTCGATACATTGTACTGTGCACCAAAGGTGTAGTACCCACATCCTCAAATCTGATCCCCGAAAGAAAGGGAGATGTTGTTAGCTTGCATTTTGTCATCTAAAAGCGGACAAGTAAATCTGATGCATACTTACACTGTGCCATCTTGATCCCTAGAGTACACTGAGAAACTTCAAGACCAAGAAAGTAGTGCAACAGTGCCAAATCTGTCATGGAAAATCGGTCGTGCAATGTGCTGATTTTGCCGAATCAATAGCTAAGGTAAGGTTCTCTGTCATCAGTAAATCATCTGGATAAAGTACTATCAACAAAATGGAATCATCATGTTGCAGAAAATAAACATTTGGATCAGATTTGTATCGAATGAATCCAATGGAAAGCAAGAAAGAATCCATCTTTGCATACCATGCTCTAGGAGCCTGTTTTAGGCCATACAAATATTTCTTTAATTTGCAAACAAGAGAAGAGTTCTGAATGTATCCCTGTGGTTGCTCCATATATATCTCCTCCTTGAAATTTCCATGAAGAAATGCATTCTTCACATTCATGTGATGAGCTTCCCATCTGCGAGAAGCAACAATGGCTAAAACTAGTCGAATGGAGTTCATTTTTGCAACAGGTGCAAATGTCTCTGTGTAGTCTATGCCATGTACCTGTGAGTATCCTTTTGAAACAAGTCAAGCTTTGTACTTGTTGATCTCACCATCTACAACAATATTTGTTCGATAGATCCATCAACATCAAACAAGATTTCATCCTTTCGGAAGTGGAACCAAGTCCCATGTGTTGTTTTCCATGAAAACAGAGTACTCTTCATCCATGGCAACCTCCCAAAGCAGGTTTCCAGCAGCCTCAGAGTGTGACTGTGGATCTAAACCAAGTGTCATATAGCAATGTATGCGAAGCAATGGTTCGGTGGCAACCAAGGCTTGAAGAGCCCCAAAAAACCGTGATCTAGTCCTTCTTGCATCCGCAAGATCGCCGACTAGTTCACCCGCATCTTGCAGGGTTTTCTCTACCCAAGTTGGCAGCTGAGTTGGAGCAGCCATGACTTGCTCCTCATCCTCTGCATCAGACCCAAGAGGTTTCTCTGATGGCTGCTCTGAAGTTCTTGAGGAGCAACAAGTGTTTCCTCGGCAGGGTTTGCTGAAAAATCATGTTGTGATTCTTCTTCAAACTTCACACTTCGAGCTACAAGGAACTTTTCAGTGGGAGAGTCCAACAATTTATATCCTTTAACATTGTCAGGATATCCAACAAAGATACATTCAACACTTTGAGGCTCCAAAGCCTTCCTCTTATCTGCCAGAATTTGAGCCCATGCTTGTGAACCAAAAATGCGAAAGTGCAACACTTTCGGTTTCTTACCGGTCCAACATTCAAATGGAGTGGTGCCTTTGAGTTCTTTGTGAGGAATGCAGTTCTAAATGTATGTTGCAAAATTAATAGCTTTAGCCCATAACTTAGGAGCTAATTATTTGGACTGTAGCATACAATTGACCATCTCTTTTAACAACCATTTTTCCTCTCCGCGACACCATTCTGCTGTGGTGTATATGGCACTATGTGTTGTAGCTGTATACTTGCATCAATACAAAGTTGCTACACATCTTTGTTGACATACTCCCCCCATTATCAGTATGGAGTTTCTTAATCTTACACCTAGACTCATTCTCAGCAAGTGCTTTAAATTCTATAAGGCATTCAAATACTTTCGATTTTAATTTCAGAAAAAAATACTCAAGTAAAGCGAGAGAAATCATCTATGAAGGTGAGTACATATCAATCCTTACTGATATCATTAGATTGTGATAGAAATACAGTGCTAATAGATTTAGGAACAAAGTGGGAGAAGAAATACAAATGAGAACCATGATCTGCAATTCCATGTGCAAGCTGTAAGCCTGTGGAAATGTCGGTAATCACTACGGAGTCCGGAGTGAACTCCACCTTCCTTCCAGAATTGGAATGAGAGATTTGATATATCGAGAGAAGATTTGAGGACATCAAGGGAACATGAAGCACATTTGTGAAGCAGCCTCCTTCAAGGTCTATTATTCCTTCTCCGCACACCTTTGCGGGTGTGGCATCTCCCAAGTAAATTGGGGATCTAGTGCTTTCTTCAATGGAGGAATATTCATCTTTTGATACAGTCATATGGTTCGATGCACCTGAATCAAGGATCCACGCTGATGGAGTGGATGTGACAGCCATTAAAGCATGACCATTCATTCTTTCCCTCTCCCATCTCCCATTCTGTTATCATCTTTCTTCTTTGCATTCTCGGGCATGGCGAGATTGTGCTGCTGCAATTGCTTAGCCATCTCAACGTTTGTTTTCCTCATGCAATTTTTTTTTTCCGGATGAAAACCTTTGGAACAGTAGTTGCAAAGTTTTCTTTCCTTATTCTTCTTACCCTTAGGCAAAGAAGAGCTCTCTGAAGATTGTACAGGTCTCTCCTTCTACGATTCATTAAATTTACCCTTCCCTTTTTGCTTGTCTCTTCCACTACTCTTTGGAGCATCAATAGCCGCAAGTGCTTGGTTCTTTGAATGCTTGATGGTACCCATTTGGAATAACTTAGCTTGCTCTTGAGTCAATGCTGCAATGGAGTCATTCAATGGAGGCATTTTCCATTTTTCCTGAGTCAATTTAGATGCTTGAAAAGATGATACAAATACGGAATATTAAGGGCCTAAGTTTGAGAGAATCAAAAGGATGAGTTGATCTTCCTCTTTCTTGACTCCACATGCATCAAGTTCAGTGAGGAGGGATTTAAACTTAGTGAAGTATTCTTGCAGGTTGCTGAAATGATTTGGATTGAGGGATATGAGTTCATTCTCTAGTTGATGGACTCTCATTTCATCCTACTTGCCGAGTAGTTCTTCCAAGGTGGTCCAGACCACATTGGTAGTAGCTCCGCTGACATAAAAGAGGAGTTCTTTGGAAATTGATAAGCATATCAACCCAATTGCTTCATCTAATTTATTGAAATACTTGATCTTCTCCGCTGCAAAAGTAGGTTCAGTCTCTGTTCCCATTGTTACCCTGTAAAGCCCTTTGCTTCAGAGGAGTAGAGTGATCTTTGTCTTCCATTCGAAATAATTGAAAGGACTTGAAATGAGTTTTGTGGGCCAAGAGAGATGATCCATTACTGCTTGTTGTGCCTCCTGATGATCTATACCTGCAAATAAAACCGTGTACAATCCACTAGATTTGAACTAGCTTTGATACCATGTAGAATCCCTGCAGAAACTACGATAGATCTAGAATTCTAGTTAAATTAAACATAAATAATTTGTTGATATTCAAGAGAGGAGAGAAAGAATTTGCTCCATAAAATCAATGTATTAAATTAATGAACAATAGTAATACATGAACAACCAAACCTCTAATCCCAAAGGGAGGTGGTTATATAGAAATTGCCGAATCTAGAAAACTATGACAAAACTAATAAAAAACTAGAAAATGCTAAGAAAAGCTAAAGAGAGGCCTAAAATAGCAACAATGAATTAAGACAACCTATGCCAACTATCAGCGACGCGGAAAACATGAGGAGGGGTGCATTTCCTAAGGAAGACAACTTTAAAACATGCTAAAATGGTCCGGGGAACCAAATCCCTTGATTTAAGGGGGAATCTTTATGTGGGGCGCCAATCCTCAAATAACTCAAGTGGATGAGGTGTGGTTAGGTGTAAACATGCACTTAGATGTTTAAATGGTTTAGGAAAGTGGTTGGACCAATATTTCCATAATATTAAGTCTTTAAAGGCAAAAAACAAGCGAAAGTTGGTCCACCGAGCTAGTTTATCAAAAACCAAGTGTGAACATGGTTTTTAGTGCATATGGCTATGTCAAAGATACTTAGACTAAAAAATAAATGTAGATGTTAGGATTATATTCCAACACATGGAGTAACAAGGGGCAAAGGAGATACAAGGAGTTTTGGGATTTTATGGAAAATTATTTAATAGTGAATTATATCTTATATACGGTGATTGTTTTGTTTATTGCGTGATAAAGCCTTGCTCACATTATATGTTACGATCAACAATTTGATTTATTTATAATAAATAAATAAAAAGAGTTATAGACAAGATTGACCATTAAACTACATGTAATAGAAGAGGAAATTAGAGTCTACTTCTGATTAACTTTTAATAGGACTTTAGTAGTTTCTTCCCATGTTTATCTAATCATTCTTGATTAGGAATTCCATTAATTTAATTTTAAGTCTAAAGAAAAACTACCCAAACTACAAATTATTTTAAAAGCATGAGAAATCTATGAAGAAAAGAAGGGAGAAAACTGTTGACAGAGGTATGCTATAGTCCTTGGTTGTTATCATTCTGCAATTTTTTTTCTCTCTTTACAAAGTTAGAGGCTAATCCTGATGGTATCAATAGCTCTATATTATCAAGGGGCAATGAACTAAGGTGACTTCATTGAGATCATTAATTTTCATTCAGGTATCTTGAATTTTCTGATTATTTTTATTGTTGTTGGAAGGTTAGGCTAAGTTAATGCCAATGCTAACAGCAATTCGTTTGCAGAAAAGCAAGTTGCCCACATCATACTTGTTAGAAGGATTTCATTTTGCTGCCATTCTTACTTCTGGCCCGGATTATTGTATACGATAGCTATACATTGTAGTAGTCTAGGGTCTTCGCAAAGGCTGGTCTCCCAGGATTTTGGTTGTATTTTGTCGCATTTTAATAAAATCAGCCTTTAATTCATTACATCTCTTTTTGTCTACTTTGAACATATCTTTTTTTTCAATAGTTTTCTTATTTATTTGTATCAGCTTATGCTCTACAAGATATAAGGTTCCTGCCTTAATCTTGATTAGCTCGTTGTGTTGTTTATACCAGCTTATGCTCTACAGAACTTTGGCTTCAAGCTTAGGTTCTGATTAGCTTGTTGTTTTATTTAAATTCTTAATCTCTGATTAGCTTCTTGTTTTATTTAAACTCTTAATCTTTTTCTTTTTTGTTTATGTAACCCTTAAATCCCTGTATTTAATGTGTATATACCACATTTAATGTGTATATACCCCTTCCATTTCTCGTTTTAATTACCATTTTGTTTTATTAAAACACTAAAAACACACACATAAAACATAAAAATAGCTTTCACATCCCTTTCATATGTGCGCTCACGTGTCTCATTGCGATAACGAGATTCGGAGTTGATTTGTTAAGATTGGTTAATCTAACAGCAATCATCAACGGGTTGTTTTTTTTGAGGCAGTCCATCCTGACTCCACGGATCTTGATCCGGACAGGAGCCAACTAGTGGTGCATCATCATCAAGAACCTGATGTTGTGGAGATCCAGTGATTCTCTAAGAAGTCATCAATCCATTTGTGCAGGCTGCAACTCTATCAAAAAATTGTAGGCCAACTTTATGTGCAATGGCACATATTGTTAGAGGAAGACATGTACGTATTGCTGCTATTAAACATAGAGAATAACCCACATGGCTTCTTCCAATACAATGCACGTAATGCTCATTTGCCTTCAGAAGATCCAAGTTAACAGGCAAACACCATTCACATCCAAGCCTCAAAAGGCCACATCTTTTCTTTCCTTCGACAAAACTAATGGTCAGAGGAAGAGGCTGTCTAGATTTCTTTGTTCGGGATGATTCGTCCACAAGTAAAGCTAATAGATGATCAGTCTTTTCTTCTTTAATAACTTTCTATTGGATCTAAGAGTAAGAAGCTCGCACTGAACATCTTGTTCTTTGCTTGGGATGAAATCTTCACTACACCTACAACGATAATCTCTACACAAACAAAACACATGAAGGCAGTGCTCTCCTAGACTTATCTTCTATGACTACAGCATCAAAGATTAGCTTCCTCTCATTCTTTAATTGTGGAGGAGTTCTTGTTGAAGATAATGGAGAATATCCTAGAATAGGTAGAATTGGTTCACGTAGCCTCACGATAGGAATTAGTTTCTATTTCTTAGAATGTTGTTCTAACTTCCCTAAAACCATGTCTTCTATTTAATGTGTAATGATGATAAACAATGTAGAGCATTCTGCAGAGCCAGACTCTCCTGGTTTAAACTCTCTTTCGTAGAGCTGACCAGTGGGTTTTATTTTTAATACAAACATTGCCATTTTTATCGTGGTACCAGAGGATCAGGGCTGAGGAGCCTGTACGCTAGCTGGTGGGTGGTTCTTTGAACTGAAATCGTCGCAGGTTTTGAGTGGATAGTCGCGACAATACACTACTACACTTCTCAAAATTTTCATTTTTTCGATCGTCGCATTTTTCCAGTGTACAGTGGCGACTAGTCTCTGAAAATTGGTGTATTTCTGCAACATTCTCGGAAATTGAGCGTATATCTGCGAGTAGTCTCGGAAAATTGGTGTATTTTTGTGACGGTTGCAACTAGTCTCAGATACTGGGCAAATATTTTCGACAATCGTGTAAATCAACAAAATTGCAAAAGGAGCCAAGAACAAGGTTATAACTGTCAGAGAAGCTGAGTGGGGAAGCCAAGAACAAGGCTGTAGTTGACAACAGGAGGTTGTCTGGAGGCTGAGAAGAAAGCCACGGTGATCTGCACGTGTGTTGCGAGATCGAACAACAGTGATCTGTCTCTGTCACAGATCTGGGGTAAATTTAACATCTTTTACCTATCGATTTTTTTTCTAAATCGCAAGATGAATAACAATATTTTTGAAGCATGCATGAACGAGCATAACAAGCTCGATGGTTCCAATTATGCAAATTGGAAGTTTAAGATGCAGACTCTGTTAGAAGCGGAAAGTGCTTAGACAATTGTGAATGGGGATGAGTCGAGGCCCGTGGCTGGATCCGGAATAGTGCCAGATTGGGATAAACAAGAAAGCAGAGCAAGGACAATGTTAAAGATGTCAGTTAAACACTGCATTATACTGCACATTAGAGAAGGTAAGTCAGCTAACGAGATCTGGGGAATTCTAAAGGAACTGTACGAGATCAGAAATTCAAATCGTCTTTTGTTCCACAAGAGTAAGATCATGTCCATGAAGATGGAGGAGAATGAAACAATTGCTTCATTTGTAGCAAGGATCAAGGATCTGAAAAACAAATTATCAGATATTGGTCATACAACGGACGATACAGATCTTGTGACCATTACAATGAATGGTGTCACTGATGATTATCAGATGTTCATCACTGAGATCAATGCCAGAGAAAAGATCCCGCGTTTTGAAGAGCTGACAGGTATAATGATGCAGGAAGAAGAGAGGAGATCGACTCTGAAGCCCCAAAGTGCTGATTTTGCATTGGTGGCAAAGAAGAACTTCTACAAAGGGAAAGGAGGTCCACAATAGCAAAACGGAGCAAGTTCACAGAAAAAGCCAAATCTGACCCAAGGTATGCACCCAAATAAAAACTACTCTGAAACTAAATGTTTTTACTGTGGAAAATTGGGTCATATTGCCAGAGAATGTAGGAAAAAGAAGTATCATGAAGACCAACAGAAGCCAAAGAGACATGCAGGTCATCTCGCGAATGGTGATCAGATGTAGAATTTGAGATTGTTCATGACAAATCGTGATGAAAATGTTGATGCAGACATCTGGTATGTAGATTCAGCAGCATCAATACACATGACAGGGAACAAGCACTGGTTGGAGGATTTTAAAGAGATCAACGAAGGCGCACAGATTTACCTAGGTGATAATAGAAGTCATCAAATCAAAGTATGTGAGAAAGTTTCTGTCATTCTACCTGATAGTAATATCAAACAAATCTATAATGTAATGTATGTGCCTGGAATAACAAAGAACTTGATTTTTGTATCAATGATTACATATCAAGATTTGAAAGTTGAATTTTTAAAATCTAACTGTTACATTAAGGATATGCTAGATGGAATGAAGACAATTGCTACAGGAATCCGAACTGGAGGGTTGTACAAGTTAGATGTGAGACCTGCAGCAGTTTGAGCATTGACTATAAATGTGAAACCAACGGTCACATATTGTACTATAAATGTATATCTGTTGTTAATAAAAATTGTACTCTACTAATTATCTTTCATATTGTCCTTGCTACCCATGTGTGTTTAGCAGATCTTCATATGCTAAAGCAAGTACATAATGATTGCGATGCTTGTACTTTAGGAAAAATGCATAGAGAAGAATTCCTTGTTAGAGTAGAAAAGAAACAGAGGGATATACTGGAGTTAGTGCACACAGACCTTTGTGGTTCCATGCAGACAAAATCATTAGGAGGTGCAGTGTATTTCCTACTGTTTATTGATGACTGTACGAAGTTTTCTTGGGTGTATTTCTTAAGTAAGAAGAGTCATACATTCGAATACTTTAAGCAGTTTAAAAATATGATTGAAAGGCAAACAGGGAAACAGATAAAAATTCTTCATTTTGATCAAGGGGGAGAATATAGGAAAGATGAGTTGATCAAGTATTGTAAAGATCATGGAATTTTGCAACAGTTTACAGTACCCCATACTCCACAGCAGAATGGTGTAACAGAAAGGAAGAACAGAACTCTGGTGGAAAGTGCGAGAAGTATGCTGAAAGGTAAGAATCTTTCAAATGGTTTTTGGGCTGAAGTAGTGAGTACTGCGATTTATTTAAAAGATAGGAGCCCTACAAAAAGTATTGAGTTTAAAACTCCTTTTGAAGCTTTGTATGGATATAAGCCTGCAGTAAAACACTTAAGAATATTTGGATGTAAAGCATTTGCCCACATACCCAAGGAAGATAGAAAGAAATTAGACTCAAAAGCCATCAGATGCACTTTTATAGGGTATTGTTCGTCATATAAAGCATATAGATTATTTAATTCCTTTACTCACAAGATCTTTGTTAGTAGAAATGTTAAATTCCATGAGCAGGATAGTGAAGAAACTAATGAGCACTATGATGGATGGGACATTCTATACTTTGAAGAAGAGGATGCAGAGAACAACCAGGATTAGCAGCAAACAAAGGCAGAAGATGAACAACAGCAGCAACAGCAAGAAGAAATAAGGTTTGAAACCACTACCCCACCACACTCAAGAGATCAGCTAGGAAAACTCAAATGCCTGCAAGATATAGGGAAAATGCACTTATAGCTAACATGATGAATGTTGTTGAACCATCTAGTTATAAAAAAGCAAATGAAAGTAATGAAGGGAAAATAGCCATGGAACAAGAATATGATTCAATAATCAAAAACAACACTTGGGAATTGGTAGAACTCCCTAAAGGAAAATAGGTCATAGGTTGCAAATGGTTATATAAACAAAAAATTAATGCAAATGGTTATATAAACAAAAAATTAATGCAAATGGAACTATAAAAAAACTGAAAGCTAGGTTGGTTGCAAAGGGGTACACAAAAAAAGAAAGGATAGACTATGAAGAAACCTTCACCCCTGTAGCTAAATTGAACACCTTTAGAATGTTAATTGCTTTAGCTACTAACAAACATTGGATGATGCACCAACTAGATGTAAAGTGTGCATTTCTGAAGGGAGAACTGAAAGAAGAGGTTTATTTAGAGCAACTGGAAGGGTTTGTCTAGAAGAGAAAAGAACATTTAGTCTGTAGGTTGAAGAAAGCACTCTATGGACTAAAACAAGCTCCCAGGTCATGGTATGAGAAAACTAATTCATTTTTTCTGCAAGTTGGTTACAATAAAAGTAAAAATGACCCTAATATTTATACCATGAAAGATGAACAAGGGTGCGTAGGGCTGATTTCATTATATGTAGATGATTTGATAATTACAGTTGATGCTATATATCTAATTGATGAAATCAAGCAGCAGATGTCACAGATGTTTGAGATGAAGCATCTCGGCGAACTTAGATACTGTTTAGATCTCGAGATATGGAGAGATTCAGGTCAAACATTTTTGTCTCAAGCAAAGTATGTGAAAGGCTTGTTAGAAAAAATTAAAATGGATCAGTCTAAGTCTGCACCGGTACCATTGCAGCAGAACATCAAATTACAGTGTGAGGATGGCTCAAAAGCAGCGGATGCAACACTTTACAGACAACTGGTTGGGAGTCTGATTTACCTAACCACCACTAGACCTGGTTTGGCTTATGCAGTCAGTGTGTTAAGCCAATTTATGTTTAAGCCACTTGAAAGCCATTGGAATGCAGCGAAGAATGTTTTGAGGTATCTACAAGGTATTGTAAATTATGGAATTATTTACACTGACTTTTCTGATGTTAGATTGGCAAGATTTGCAGATTCAGATTGGACAGGAAATGTAGATGATTGCAGATCTATAACAGGTTATGCATTCAGTCTTGGATTTGGGGTGATCACTTGGAGCATCAAGAAGCAAAACACAGTCTCCTTGTCCTCAGTAGAAGCAGAGTATCAAGCCATGTGTGCAGCAACGTGCGAGGCGGTTTGGTTACGGAGACTTCTCTAGGATGTTGAGGAAGAACAGACAGTCGCAACAACAATCGAATGCGACAATCAAAGTTCAATCAAGCTGGCCAACAATCCATTGTTTCACAAAAACACGAAACATATTGATATTCAATTCCATTTTGTAAGCGAGAAAGTGCAATCTAAAGAAATTCATCTGAAATATTGTAATACATGTGATAATGTTGCGGACATTTTCACTAAGCCCCTTGGAAAAGTAAAATTTCAAATGTTTGGGAAATGTTAGGCATATATGTGAACCCATTCTCCATCAAGGGGGAGTGTTGAAGATAATGGAGAATATCCTAGAATAGGTAGAGTTGGTTCACATAGCCTCAGGATAGGAATTAATTTCTATTTCTTAGGACACTGTTCTAACTTCCCTAAAACCATGTATTCTATTTAATGTGTAATGATGATGAACAATGTAAAGCGTTCTCAGAGCCAAACTCTCCTGGTTCAGACTCTCTTTCGTAGAGCTGACCAGTGGGTTTTACTTTTTAATACAAACATTGCCATTTTTATCAGTGCTTGGAGACACAAGCTTCTCACATATGATATTATATCAGAAAATAAGAGAATAAAATTTCCAATCTGTGTTGATTGTTCTATTCACCCATGTAATTGTACACATTTAGATACATTAAGGCATTGCTTAAAGATGAGCACACTACCTTATCACAACCATAACTAGTTGAGAGAATAGCTTAAGGACTCTCTAAAGTAGGAGTTGATTTAACTCTCATCCAACAACCTCCTAAAACCGCACAAAAAGGCTATTCACATAAAATCATTTTCTACTTTACAATAATCTCTACAAGAACCAACTTATGGGACTAAATATTAGTACTCAAGACAAATATGAATTCTCTACAACAATACTTAGCGAAGGATCCTCTTATACATCAAATTCACGGGATGGGAGTTGTTGTCACCAACATGCCTGCAAAAGTTAACGTTCAATAAGCACATTCTATAACTGTTGCTGACAATCGGGAGTTCAGGTAAGTTCATAACAAGAAACAAACGTTTCAAATTTATATTGCTTAATACAGCTAATCGATGCTTGAACGTTGATGCAAACATCTTCTGATAACCAAGACTAACCAACAAATCAGCCAGGGATAATAAAAATACAAATGGTTGAGCAATTCAGTAATTAAAATAGGACCTTGCCCAAAATCTCTAACAAGTTGCCAACTACTTCCACAAACACAGAATAAAACGCGGAAATTCCCCAAGTATTTCACGTTACATCACCAATAATCTCCAGAGGTACACAAACCTTCTCTGAAATGAGGAAAGCGATTGGCGTCCCTCACAATAATTTCTTGCCCAACAATCTTAGACATGTATTTGATAGCACTGTGGCAATCCTCAGGTTTTCCATTACAAGGATGGGATTTCCGGGGAATGTGTTCATCAGGCCAAACACAATAAGCCAATCTCTCACTGCCCTGACCAACAAATGATTTACTTATTTCCTATTTTGTGTCATGGAAAGCAGACTTTGTATCAGGCACATACCCTATCTCTTTCATCTGCTTTGTCAAACTCTCCAAGTTTGCATAAATTTCCTCTGTTTGTGGGTGTGATCTATCTCCTATGACAAAAGTATGAACCTTGTTCTGAATATTAATCCAACTGCACCCAGGATCTTTTTTCACCCGCCTTTTCTCCATCATATCTCTAACATTTTCCTTATCATCCCACCTGCCTGCCGAAGCATACATGTTTGACAGGAGAACATAAGTTGCAGCATTATGCGGTTCCAACTCAAGGAGGCGATTTCCTACCCGCTTTCCTAAATTTATATTCCCATGGACTCTGCAGGCAGCGAGCAAGGTTCGCCAAATCAGAGCATCAGGTTGAAGAACCATGTTATTGATAAAGTTTTCTGCCTCGCCCAGGAGCCCAGCACGGGCAAAAAGATCAACCATGCACACACAGTGCTCCAGTCTGGTTTCAACTCCATAGTGAGACATGGAATCGAAGTACAATTTACCCTCATCCACTAGGCCTGCATGACTGCAGGCAGAGAGAATACCAACAAAAGTAATATCATCTGGCTTTGTGTCTGATTGTTGCATTTTTTCAAAGAACATAAGGGCTTCTTTGCCTAAACCATGCTGAGCACATCCTGTAATCATTGCATTCCATGAGACCACATTTAATTTCGGCATCCTGTCAAAAGCTTCCTTTGCATCTTCTATACTTCCGCACTTGGCATACATGTCAATAAGAGTGTTTCCAGGAAATATATTGTTTTCAAATCCAGATTTAATTAAATGGGCATGTACTTGCCTGCCATTTGCCAAAGTCGCTAAGTTCGCACATGCCTTCAGAACATTGGCAAACGTAAAATCGTTCGGTTTCATGCCATACCATTGCATTTCTTCAAAGAGCAAGAAGGCTTCTTTGCCAAACCCATGCCGTGCATAGCCCGTAATCAGTGCTGTCCACAATACCTCATTTGGCTCGTTCATTTTATCAAAGACTATGTGTGCATACTCCAGGTCCCCACATTTGGCATACATGTCAATAAGTGCACTTACCACAAAAACATCTGGTTCTAATTCAGATCTTATAAACCTAGCATGGACCTGCTTGCCCTGTTCAAGACATTCTTCGGAATCACATCCATTGAGCACAGTGGCAAAGGTGAATTGATTCACGCTCACCCCTTTCTCCGACATTTCTTCAAACAATTGTAGCGCCTCTCTGCCTTGACCATGTTGGACATATCCTGCAATCAATGCAGTATACATCACTACATCCCGTTCAGAAATTTCATCAAACACTTGCCGTGCATCGTCCATGTTTCCGCACTTGGCATACATGTCCACAAGGGCACTTCCTTCAAACACATTCAACTGCAATGCCCTCTTGACAATAATACCATGTATCTGTTGCCCTGTTTCCAGGCCATCTAATCCAGCGCATGCCTTAAGAGCGCTGGTAAAGGTATGCGACGTCTGCCGCACTCCTCTCCCCTTCATGTTACAAAATACCTTCAATGCCTCTACAGAATCTCCATTCAGTATATACCCTGAAATCATGGCATTCCATGACACCACACTTCTCAAAGGCATTTTGTCAAAAACTCGGCGTGCATCCTCCAAACTGCCACATTTAGCGTACATGTTGATGAGGTTGTTTCCAATATAAACACGTGGCTCAAATCCAGTTTTAATCATATGAAAATGGACCATTTTCCCCTCTGAAAGGGATTTCATATTGCCGCATTTCAGCAGGAGATGCGCATATACTGCCGAGTCCGCAGAGATGCCAAGCTGGTACATGCAATTTAGAAAACCCATTGCTTCTTTAAGCCGGTTCAGCATGCACAGTCTTATGATATCATCACCTGCATTGGCACTCGCCTGATCCAACACATGTTCATCACTTGAGTATACTGTAAAATAAGCTGTGGCATTGAACCCAATACTCCTGCAAGCTCTGAGCAGAAACGCAACAATTCTGTTTATTCCATATGAGAATTTGAGCATGCCTGTGCAGATACCCTGTAGACCGCATTGTAGTGGATGTGTATCGTTCTTAAATATTTATAGTTCTTTTTGGTTTAGATACAACTAACAATTTCCCAACACCATGACAGTCACTTCTTGTGATCGTGTATCGTGTTTTTTTTCCAGCAAAAGCCAAGCCGTAATATACCATTCTTAAACGGAGGAAATTTTGATGCTTCCGAAAATTAAAATTTTTTAATTTTGATAAAATTGGGTAGATTTTTTTTTGTAAATCCAAGTTATTTTAAAGATTTCGGGGGATTTGTTTATGCCGCTGAATCTATATTTGGAGTGTTTAAATGCTTTAACAAATGAATTTTGATATGATATTTTTAAAAAAAAAATTATTGCAATTAAGATATAGATATGAATTCGATGATTCAAATATTATTCATTTTCATTATAAAAAAACATGATTTAAATATTATTCCAAAAATTTTAAAAGAAAATTACAAGGTTATTTTTTGGTTGGACAAATTTGCACTCATGGTAATTGAAGCGATTAAATCTTTACATACCATTTAATTCTTTGTTTCCACTCGTCATATAGCTCATTATCTTTGGCTGTATGTGGAGAAATGGTTCAGTGTTCAACATATGTCTCACTCCTCCATTTCTGATGCATTTCTTTGGTGGAGCCAGCAAAAAGATATCTGGAGGCCTTTGTTTATTATTTGCCTTTGGAGCATCTGGAAGGCGAGAAACAACTCCATTTTCAATAACAAAAAATTGCACATCTTTGGATATTTTTTCTAATGTTGTGTCGATTTATGAAAGCCTCCCTATGAAGGTGCCCAAGATTAAAAGAGACGATTTTCATACAAGTCCTCAGGGGAGTCTAGCTTTCCCATGCGCGTTTTTCGACGGAGCTGAACAGAGGGGCATCTGTGGCTGTGGGGTTTATATTCTTATAAGTGAATCCTGTCATTTCAGTATCCATTGGAATGGTGGAAAGGGATCAAACTCAAACACTGAAGCGATGGCCCTTGCTGGTCTGTTATATTTTTGCTCCTTTCTAAACATTCGGCCTGTATCGATTTTTGGAGACTCTAAGGTAATGGTGGACTTTGTGAAAAAGAAAATCAATATTTCAAAGCCTCACCTCGTTGGTTGGCTGAACAGGATCAGGCCTTTTTGGGATGATATGGATGATTCTTCTATAATTCACATTTGCAGGGCACAAAATCAGAAGGCAGACTCTTTATCAAAAAAGGGTCTATTTTCATCTCCAGGTTTTTGGTTTGTGTAGGTATTTGCTGAGGAGGAAATTTTCACTATACAGGAATTTTCTCCCCCAGTATTCTAATTTTGTTTAGCAGTTCCTCAGATATGTTTTGATCTTCTCTTCATATCAGATGTTCTCCAAGCAATTTTTTTACTATTTGTAGCGATTTTGTGAATCTTGCATCTAGATAGGTGGCTTTATTAGTGCAATCTATCCTATGCCAAGGACATGGACAAGATAAATCTTGATCTTAGATTATATGTGATGTTTCTCTCTTTGGACAGAGTTATATGGTCATATCTCAGAATCATATGAATATGTACCTTTTTTGGGAGCCATTATATTCCTTATATAATACAATATAGCTTTTTTCGCTCTGAAAAATCTTTACATACCATTAATAACTGTTGGATTGAATCTTTACATACCATTAATAACCGTTGGCCAAACGAGATTCTCAAATGGAAGTTTGTTTTAAAAAAATTATATGTATATGATATGATTTTTTTGTATTCAGGCTTCTGTCATCCATAATAAATTAAGCAAAGTCTTTCTGTAGAAATCACATAAGAGAAATTATTTTTGGCCACCGCTTTTTGAACCAACAAGTGTGGTTCGAAACCAACAAGCGTGGTTCATCATCAAACCAAGATGAAGAGGTAGATCTGGCCAAGATGAAGAGGTAGACCATGGCCAAGGCTTAAAAAGAGAGCAAGACCAAACTAATGGCTATATTTAAACAATAATATTTAAAATATGATATTAATTATAATATATTAAAAACGAATATTATAGTTATATTAAAACCATTATTTTTGAAAAATAAATATAAAATTATGATAGTAGTAAATAATTTATTAAAAACAAATATTAATTAAACGGTTATATTAAATACTTGTTTTGAAAAATAAATTTAAATTAATTTATTAAAAAAAAAATAATTAAAAAAAACTAACAAGAATAAAAAAAATCAAAATCAAAGTCAAAAGTAAGTAGGGAAGTCAAATAAATATAAAAAGAAGTCAAGACAAGTAAAAAATTATAAAATTATAAGAAAAAAACCAGGTCTCCTAATGAGACAAAGATCATTTAATAAATAAAAATAACTAATGGGAATAAAATAAACTAAATTAAAATAATAAATAAAATTGAAAAATAAAACAAAAATATACACCACTCAAAAGAAACAAAAATAAAATAATAAATAAAAATAGAAAATAATATATATATAGTTATATACACACACACACACCAACCTAGATCCATTTTAACACCACATCTATCAAGTGGTGAGAGGGATCAAATCTCTTGAGATGCAAACTTATTTTTTGAGTGCAAAACTTGAGGAAAGGTTTGCACCTCGAGAGATTTTGATCACTCTTGGCACTTGATAGATCCGGCGTTAAGATGGATCTAGGTTGGTGTTAGGACTCCATTATGTATCATTTTTGCTATATACTTTGACACCACTCTACTCTTATAACCATGATTAAAAAGAATTCCATTATCATTTTCATCCACTTTATCCCAAGGTATATAAAAACCTCTTCTTTATTATATGTTTAATCTGTTTTACATTTA
>APFE031403004.1:0-27921 GCA_000404065.3 Pinus taeda
TTGGAATTTAATACACAGAGAAATTGCTTATAAGCACAGCACCAATGGCGTTGTGCTTTTCCTATGGGCACCCAATGAAGCATTGGTTTGTATTTTTGGATTTAGAGTGATGATTACATGCACCCTAGAAAGTTTCAAAGTTTTTGGGGCAAAACTAGTTCACCAAAAGGTCAAAAAACACATTAAAAATGACATTTTTGCCACTTTTTGAACACATAGAAGCAGTCTTGGGAAAATCAAGTTTTGAGGGGTCAAATGAGCTTCAAATTTAGAAATTCTACCATTTTGGAGATTAGACTTGAAGACCTTGCCAATGCGCTATCATGGGCTCAATTTGGATGCTGGGAAGGCCTCCAAAAGGGAATTGAAAGTAGAACTATGCTTTTGACCAGTGGCGCTGCGCTTTTGGTAGTTTTTCTCAGGGTTGTTATTTTTCCAGTTTTTTGACTGTAATCATGCATTCTCTCTCATGCTGGATGATTTAATATTGTAAATGATGAATTGGCATGTAATTATGAGAGATAAATAGTTATAGAGGGAAGATTCATTGCTTTAGAAGTTAGTTTGAGCTCAAATGAATGAGTTTTTCACTTTTAGAGGCAAGTTGTTGATGATGCCTATATTCTTGTTTCTTGTCCAGTATTAGTTAGATTAGCTCCTCATCTTAGAGATTCAACCTCTGAGGATGGGAGGAGGTTGAAATCATGTCTATATCTTCTTCTTCTTTTTCATTGTAGAGGGTTGGACTCAGATGGATGCTCAGACCTTGATTGTACACAATTTGTAAGCAATTTGGTAGGAGATTAATAAGAATTGAAGCTATTTTTGGGTGATACCTGTGGTATGGAGTTTTAGTGCAGTTTCTTATTTTTTAATTATATTTTAATTTTTTTTATGTATGCCATTAATCATTTCATTTCTTCTAGTTGAATGTTTTCAAGTTTGAGAGGCAGAATTCATTGCATCAGTGCTCTGCCTTGGGAAACCATTCATCATTTCATGTTTTCTATAGTCCAGGAAGGATCCATGACTATCACATGCCATTCTTAGCTTCTCACTAGTCTTAAAAATCTCACCCCATCAAGCCTAGAGTGCTAAAGCCTATGCCTACCTTGCCCCATTGAACACCCTGCAATTCTGACCTAATTCCCTAAACCTAAACTATCCAGCTCCTCCTGATCCAGCAAAACCCCATCAAAAATCCAATCAAAACTTCATGCTACTATACTTAGCCTAATATCCTTTACCTGATCCAATCATCTTAGCTGAGATCCTTACAAAGAAAGCCCTCTCCCGGCCTAGTAGGGCTAGCTACTTGGCTAAGCATGGTTTGTGGTTACCCTGGCATTGCCTTCCTTCAACCTGAGATTCAATCCAGGTGATAACATAGCGATGACCATACAGGAGATGTAGTTTTATGTTCCTCAACAAAATGTATCATGTTTAGATCTGATTGTTGATGGCGGACAATGATCAAACACCAGAAGGCTGAAATCATTCACCTTGCGACTCTAAATCAGTTTCGAGATCAGATCCAAGGACTCCACTAGAAGATGAACCTAACCAGTAGAAACATGAAAGGACAATATGGAAAGCTCAAGTATTCAAGTTGGAATTTCATCGAAGACATTATGTTCTTTGTTATAAATTATTTCTTCTCTTTTCCCGAGAATGTCAAGAAGGCTTTACAAAGTATATTGTATTCGAGAAAAGATCCTAGACCTGCATTTGATTCTTTCCCTTTGAAGATTGTGAATACAAAATATTCACATGCCTTTGATATTGATTAAGACCCTTCTTCTAAATCTTATGATGACCATCTTCAAACTGATGAGCTTCAAGAGATCAAGAATAATTCTACACCTTCTATACATATTCCTATACCTTGTAAAATTCTAGATATATACAAACCTCTGATTTTACCTCCTATATCCCATGCTTTCCCTAAAAATCATTACCTATATCTACCAAGATTTGATGGTGAGTGTGACAACATCACTACTGAGAGACATGTACTGAATTTTGAGTATTTTCTTGACCTTTTCAATGTTAATGAAGAGGTTGTCAGTATTAGGCTTTTTTCTCTTACTTTTCAAGGCAAAGTCAAGAGTTGGTTCAAAACCTTGCTCGATGCGAGCATCTTAGATTTTCAGCAATTCGTCAAAGTTTTCCTCAACAAGTGGGTGGTCAAACAAAACCCTTTCTTGATTCTAGAAGAGTATAACCAGCTAAAAAGACTACCAGGGGAGACAATACAACAATTTTCTTCTAGATTTAACCAAGCTTATTGTTTGATGCCTCTTAATATAAAACCTCCTCCTGATTCAGCTCTCTTGCATTATCCGGAAGCCTTTGATCCAGAAATGGAGTTTTAGCTGAGGGAAAGGAACCTTGCAACACTTGAAGAGATGGAGAATAGTGCAGTAGATGTAGAGGCTAATTTGCTGATCAAAAGAGCAAAGTTGAAGGAAGAAGAGAGGAAGAACATAGATCCAAAGGAATCAACATCTTTAGAGGTAAAGCTAGACATTTAGGTATGTGCAGTGGAAGAGATGATGCAAAAGATCACCACAAGGAGTGAGTATGATGTTCAAGACCGTGGCTCGCTGATTGAAGAAAAACAAGTGGCTGATCCAAAACATTTTCTTTCTTATCCCCGTTGTCATAGATATGATAATGATCGTTTTATATATCATCTTGGAAAAGAGAGATTTGTTGATCCGACATGTATGCTTAATGATGTATTTTATATTGTTGATTTTCCTAAGTTTGATCAGTATGATGATGATTATGTTCTCCAAACAAAAGCTAGTCTTCCAGACAAATCAGCAACTGGTTTGTGGAAGGAGGAAGTGCACTTTCAGCAACTCGAATACAATGAGCAACCGATGCATATCAGCTATGGATGTGAGGAGGAAAGTATAGAAAATTTTGAAGTAAGTGAAGGATATTTGACTCTTTGTTTTACTTCATTTCATTTCATCAAAGACGACTTTCGTGCAATCATAAATCAACCATCGATAAGTTTTGATATGGACCATCTAGAGGGCAATGAAATCCTTGTTCAGGACTTCTCATATCTAGATTTACAACCCCCAAATGCCATTGAATGTCAAGTTGCATACGAAGACTTGGAAGATGGAACACATGATCAAATGATGCAAGATGACTCTGTACCATTATGTTTTGAACCATTTCAATTTTTGAAGGAAATTTTGCATATTATATCTTCAAATGAGCAGCATGTAGAAAATCATGCAATCTCATTGGAACCAGTAGAAAATGTGTGGCAACAATATTTTCAAGTTTTTCACGATCCAATAGTTGATGTGTTGGATGATGTCTGTAGTCAAATTCCTTTTCCATTAGCTAACTTTGAGCTTGAAAAGAGTATTGATACAAACTTGATCCGATAGTTGGTTTCTCTGTCATTTTTAGGAGGAGTCCTGTCACAAAACTCAGATGAAAGTTTGCATTCATGGCATGAAGAGAAGCAAAATAATAAATTGGATGAGCTAAGTCCCAGTGGACATGAATTTCATGATCCTCATGCAGTATTTCTGGAGTCAGATAGAGAATCCATATATTCAATCTGGGAAAATTTGGATCTGTTTACAAGTTTTCATGGGAGTTGCAATTCAGTACTTCTCTCTTCTTTCTCATAAACAAGCACTTGCAGAGAATTCAAACAGCAACTAGAATGCTTACTTGGTTCCATTGGTTGTTTCATTTCACTTGATCAAGTGATGAATGGAATAGTTAGAGTAGGTCTTATTGAATAAGCTCCATTTTGAGCATCTTTGCAAGTTTGTCAGTTGTGTTTTAGTATTGAGTCAATTTTTAGTTGAGTAAAAGTCATTTTGTGTCATCAAGTCGTCAGTTTTTAGTCATTCATTTCAATTTATGTTTTTGATTGTATTGGCCCACATGCTTAGGCACTTGATCTACAGTGTTCTTAATAGCTCCAAGGAGCTTCCATTCCCAATAAGGCCGATGTTAGTGTTAGTATTTGCATCCTGCCATCAGTGATCAAAAATCCTCTTTTCATATCATTTTAAGGGTCTGATTTAGCAATTTTTTATCATTCTACTAGGTCATGCAAAAAATTAGTCACTGATGGTAGTATTAGTCCTAAAACATCATTCTTCCCTAAATGTGCTCACTTTCTAGAATAGTTTCATATCTTGTTGACTATACATCATCCATAAAGTTATTTTTATCATGCCATTTGTATCAGTCATCTTGAAATTCAGTCCTTCAAGGTCTCATTAGGTCTATAGGGTTTTTCAAGGTTTCATAAGGTCATTAGGGTTTCCAAGGTTCCATTCCATTACATAACACCAACAAGTAAAGGGTGATCAAATAACATCCCTTCACCATGTGAAGATGATTTGTAAATAGAAATGCTTATTTCATTATGTAATTGTAATAATTTCACCATCCCAAGCTGTTAACTCAGTGTTCTAAAGATGCCAGACCATCGAAAGATCAATTTTTCAAAGGAAATAGTCAAGTGAAATGGTAAAGTTTCAAAAGGTTAAGTGCATGCCAAAGGGAGTTGTTTTTTCCAAGGGTGTCCAAATCATCATTTTCCACAAGCACTAAACCCTAATTCCCTCACCCATTGAGCTAGGGTTGGCTATGAAATCAGAGATATCTAAGTATATGAGGCATAAGGGAGGTCATTTCATTGAGTATGAGGCCATTCCAACTCATACACATCATTTCTCCATCATTTTTCAATAATTCATTCCAAGGGACAAATCATTTTCCACACATAGGGCCGTTTTTTCTTCAAACTATGTTTCAGACCAAACAAGGAAGAACATGGAAACAGTGAGAGAGGCTTTTGTCCAAATAAGGACAAGGAAGAAAAAAACTCCTTCACTTTTTACACATGTGTCATGGTTTTAGAGAAATGCCAAAAATACATTTGCCTCGGGAGAGTTGATGCACTTCAAGAGTGACCTTGGGAAAATCAATATTTCTCCTAGATAGGGTGACCAAATGACTTCCTTGATGAGTCAAATTATAACAAGACATAGAGATATTTCTAATAAGCTATCATGAGCTCAATTTGGAGTTAAGAAGACCTCCAAAAGTTGACTACCACATCACTCTGCATTTTGGTAGCCTCATTCTACACATTTTGACCAATATTGGGAGATTGAGCTTTTGATAGGTTAAATGAGCTCCCAATTGAAAAATTCAAGATGTTTGGGGTATTAGACTCAACAAGCTTTCCAACAAGCTATCCCATGCCCAATTTTGAGATCGAGAAGGTAGTCAAAAGTGGGTTTGAAGCGGCGTTGCGCTTTTGGAGACAGGCGTTGCTCTTTTGGCAGAATTTCACAGTGAAAATTAACACAAGCATTGTGCTTTTATCCTGGCACTGCGGTTCCAAGTGGTGGTGCTGCGTTTTTGGAAAAAAGGCTAGAAAACCCTCAAACTCTTAAGAAAACTTCAAATTTCTCTCTCCTTCCATCACTACAAGTAAGTGGACATCCCTCACTTTAGTTTTGGTTTGCAAATCAAACTTATAAGCATCATTTTCCATGTTAAAAATGAAACCCCAAAATCTCCCTAATGTTTCCTAAAACCCTAAATCCTCACTTTTCATCCTATCACCTATCCCTGCAACTCTAGATTCCCCTATCCCTATTTCCCTATCCCCTTACCCCTATTCCATATCATTTCCATCCTTCTATCTCTCTTCCCCAAGGGCATCAAACAAAGCAAACCCTCCCTCTCATTTCCTACTCTCTCATTCATTTTTAGCCTAGAAAGCCATTTCCCATCCCCTCACTCCTAAATCACTTTCACTCCCTTCATACAACCTCTAGCCTTGCAGAACATGGGCATAGAAGACTGAGACTATGAGGAGGAGGAAAACACAGCCAGTGACACCTCAGTAGATAGAACTAGGCAATAGAGAAAACCACACAAGGGAGGAGGATAGACTTAGGGTGTTGGCTGAAGCTTCTTTAGCTCGTCAAAGAATTTGATGATGGTGCTTCTCACCAATTTTGGGCAAATTTGGAGCAAATTTTGTCATTTGCAAATTTTGGAATTTAATACACAGAAAAGTTGCCTACAAGTGGCGTTGTGCTTTTCTTATGGGCACCCAATGAAGGATTGGTTTGCATTTTTGGATTCAAGGCGATGTGGACATGTACCCTGGCAAGTTTAAAAGTTTTTGGGGCAGAACTTGTCCACCAAAAGGTCAAAAAACACCCTAAAAATGACCTTTCTACCACATTTTGGACACATAGAAGCAGTCTTGGGGGACTCAAGTTTTGAGGGGTCAAATGAACTTCAAATTTAGAAATTCTAGGTCTTTGGGAAATTAGACTTGAATATCTTCCCAATGAGCCATCATGGGCTCAATTTGGATTCCGGGAACGCCTCCAAAAGGGACCTAAAAGTGGCACTGTGCTTTTGACCAATGGCGTTGCGCTTTTGGCAGTGTTGCTCAGGGTTGCTATTTTTCCAGTTTTTTTACCGTAATCATGGATTCTCTCTCATGGTGGTTGATTTAATATTGTAAATGATTAATTGTAATTTAATTATGATAGATAAATAGTGATAGATGGAAGATTCATTACTTTACAAGTTAGTTTGAGCTCAAATGAATGAGTTTTTCACTTTTAGAGGCAAGTTGTTGATGATGCTTATATTCCTGTTTCTTGTTCAGTATTAGTTAGATTAGCTCCTCATCTTAGGGATTCAACCCCTGAGAATGGGAGGAGGTTGAAATCATGTCTATATATTCTTCTTCTTTCTCATTGTAGAGGGTTGGACTCAGCTGGATGCTCAAACCTTGATTGTACACCATTTATAAGCATTTTGGTAGGAGATTAATAAGAATTGCAGCAATTTTTGGGGGATCCATGTGGTATGGAGTTTTACTACAGTTTCTTCTTCTGTCATTATATTTTAATGTGTTTTATGTATTCCATTAATCATTTCATTTCTTATAGTTGAATGTTTCCAAGTTTGATAGGTAGAATTCATTGCATCAGTGCTCTGCCTTGGGAAACCATTGATCATTTCATGTTTTCTACAGTCTAGGAAGGATCCATGACTAGCACATGCCCTTCTTAGCTTCTCACCAGTCTTAAACATCTCACCCCATCAAGCCCTAGAGTGCTAAAGCCTATGCCTACCTTGCCGCATTAAACACCCTACAATTCTGACCTAATTCCTTAGACCTAAACTGTCCAACTCCTCTTGATCTGGCAAAATCCCTTCAAAAATCCAATAAAAAATTCATGCTACTATACCTAGCCTAATATCCTTTACCTAATCTAGTCATCTAAGCTTAGATCCTTACGGAGAGAGCCCTCTCCCGGCCTAGTAGGGCTAGCTACTTGGCTAAGCGTGGTTTGTGGTTACCCTGGCATTGCTCTCCTTCAACCTGAGGTTCAATCCAGGTGGTAACATAGTGGAGACCATACAGGGGACGTATTTTTATGTTCCTTAACAAAATTTATCACATTTAGATATCGTCGTTGATGGTGGACAATGATCAGACACCGAAAGGCTGAAATCATTCACCTTGTGACTCTAAATCAATTTCAAGTTCAAATCGAAGGACTCCATTGGAGGATGAACCTGACCAGCAGAAACATGAAAGGAAAATATGGAAAGATCAGGTATTCAAGTTGGAATTTCATTGAAGACATTATGTTCTTTGTTATAAATTATTTCTTCTTTTTTCCCGAGAATGTCAAGAAGGCTTTACAAAGCATATTGTATTCAAAAAAAGATCCTAGACCTGCATTTGATCCTTTCCCTTTGAAGATTGTGAGTACAAAATATTCACATGCCTTTGATCTTGATCAATACCCTTCTTCTGAATCTTATGATGACCGTCTTCAAACTGATGAGCTTCAAGAGATCAAGAATAATTCTACACCTTCTGTACATATTCCTATACCTTGTAAAATTCCAGATAGATACAAGCCTCTGATTTTACCTCCTATATCCCATTCTTTCCCTAAAAATCATTACCTATATCTACCAAGATTTGATGGTGAATGTGACAACATCACTGCTGAGAGACATGTACTAAATTTTGAGTCTTTTCTTGACCTTTTTGATGTTAATGAAGAGGATGTCAATATTAGGTTTTTTTCTCTTACTTTGCAAGGCAAAGTCAAGAGTTGGTTCAAAACCTTGCTCGATGCGAGCATCTTAGATTTTCAGCGGTTCGTCAAAGTTTTCCTCTTCAAGTGGGTGGTCAAACAAAACCCTTTCTTGATTCTAGAAGAGTATAACCAGCTGAAAAGACTACCATGGGAGACAATACAAAAATTTTCTTCCAGATTTAACCAAGCTTATTGTTCGATGCCTCTTAATATAAGACCTCCTCCTGATTCAGCTCTCTTGCATTATCAGGAATCCTTTCATCCGGAAATGGAGTTTCAGCTGAGAGAAAGGAACCTTGCAGCACTTGAAGAGATGCAGAACAGTGCAATAGATGTAGAGGCTAATTTGCTGATGAGAAGACAAAAGTTGAAGGAAGAAGAGAGGAAGAACCTAGATCCAGAGGAATCGACATCTTTAGAGGTAAAGCTCGACATTTTGGTAAGTGCAGTGGAAGAGATGATGCAAAATATCACCACAAGGAATGAGTATGATGTTCAAGACCATGGCTCGCTGATTGAAGAAAAACAAGTGGCTGATCCAAAACATTTTCATTCTTATCCCAATTGTCATAGATCTAATAATGATTGTTTTATAGATCATCTTGGAGAAGAGAGATCTGTTGATCTGACATGTATGATTGATGATGTATTTTATGCTAATGATTTGCCTAAGTTTGATCAGTATGATGATGATTATGTTCTCCAAACAGAAGCTAGTCTTCCAAACAAATCAGCAACTGATTTTGGAAGGAGGAAGTTCACTTTCAGCAACTCAAATACAATGAGCAACAGATGCATATCAACTATGGAAGTGAGGAGGAAAGTACTGAAAATTTTGAAGTAAGTGAAGCATCTTTTCCTCTTTGTTTTACTTCGTTTCAGTTCATTAGAGACAACTTTCGTGCAATCATAAATCAATCGTCGATAAGTTTTGATCTGGACCATATAGAGGGAAATGAAATCCTTCTTCAAGACTTCTCATATCTAGATTTGCAGCCCCCAAATGCCGCTGAATGTCAAGTTGCATATGAAGACTTGGAAGCTGGAACATATGATCAAATGATGCAAGATGATTCTGTACCATTATGTTTTGAATCATTTCAGTTTTTGAAGGGAATTTTGCATAGTATATCTTCAAATGAGCAGCCTGTAGAAAATCATGCAATCTCATTAGAACCAATAGAAAATGTGTGGCAATAGTCTTTTCAAGTTTTTCACGACTCAATAGCTGATATGCTGGATGATGTCTGTAGTAAAAGTCCTTTTCCATTAGCTAACTTTGAGCTTGAAAAAAGTATCGATACAAACTTGATCCGACAGCCAGTTTCTTGTCATTTTCAGCAGGAGTGTCGTCACAAATCGCAGATGAAAGTTTGCATTCATGGCATGAGGAGAAGCAAAATAATCCATTAGATGAGCTAAGTCCCAGTGCACATGAATTTCAAGATCCTCATGCAGTATTTTTGGAGTCATATAGAGAATCCATATTATTCAATCTAGGAAAATTTGGATCTGTTTACAAGTTTTCATGGGAGTTTCATTTCAATAGTTCTCTCTTCTTTCTCATAAATAAGCACCTGCAGAGAATTCAAACATCAGCCAGAATTCTTACTTGGTTGCATTGGTTGTTTCGTTTCACTTGATCAGGTGATGAATGGAACAGTTAGAGTAGGTCTTATTGAATAAGCTCCATTTTAAGCATCTTTGCAAGTTTGTCGGTTGTGTTTTAGTATTGAGTTAGTTTTTAGTCAAGTAAAAGTCAGTTTTTGTCGTCAAGTCGTAAGTTTTCAGTCTTGAATTTCAATTTAAGTTTTTGATAGTATTGGCCCACATGGTTAGGCACTTGGTCTACGATGTTCTTGACACCTCAAAGGAGCTACCATCCCCAATAAGGTTGATGTTAGTGCCAGTATCTACATTATGCCATCAGTGATCAAAAATCCTCTTTTTCATATCATTTTAAGGGTTTGATTCAACATTTTTTTATCATTCTACTAGGTCATGCAAAAAATTAGCCATTGATGGTAGTCCTAGTCCAAAAATATCACTCTTCCCTAAATGTGATTTCTTGCTGGCATATTTTGATATATTGTCGATTGTACATCATCCATAACGTTATTTTTATCATGCCATTTGTATCAGTCATCTAGAAATTCAGTCCTTCAAGGTCTCATTAGGTCTTTAGGGTTTTTCAAGGTTTCATTAGGTCATTAGGGTTGCCAAGGTTCCATTCCATTGCATAAGACTAGCAAGTAAAGGGTGATCAAATAACATCCCTTCACCATGTGAAGATGATTTGTAAAGAGAATTGCTTATTTCATTATGTAACTGTAATAATTTCACCATCCAAAGCTGTTAACTTGTGTTCTAAAGATACCAGACCATCAAAAGATCAATTTTTCAAAGGAAATAGTCAAGTGAAAGGGTAATGTTTCAAACGGTTAAGTGCATGCCAAAGGTAGTTGTTTTTTCTAAGGGTGTCCAAATCATCATTTTCCATAAGCACTAAATCCTAATTTCCTCACCTATTGAGCTAGGGTTGGCTATGAAATCAGAGACATCTGAGTATATGAGGCATAAGGGAGGACATTTCAGCGAGTATGAGGCCATTCCAACTCATATACATCATGTCTCCATCATTTTTCAATAAGTCATTCAAAGGGACAAATCATTTGCCACACATAGGGCAAGTTTTTCTTCAAACTATGTTTTAGACCAAACATGGAAGAATATGGAAAAAGTGAGAGTGGTTTTTGTCCACAATAGACCAAGGAAGAAAAACCTCCTTCACCTTTTACATAGGTGTCATGGTTTTAGAGAAATGCCAAAAATACAGTTGCCTCAAGAGAGTTGACAAACTTCTAGAGTGACCTAGGGAAAATCAATATTTCTCCTAGCTAGGGTGACCAAATGACTTTCTTGATGAGTCAAATTATAACTAGACATAGAGAGATTTCCAATGAGCTATCATGAGCTTAATTTGGAGTTTAGGAAGACCACCAAAAGTTTACTGCAACATCACTTTTCATGTTTGCAGCCTCATTCTACACATTTTCACCAGTCTTAGCCGATTGAGCTTTTGATGGGGCAAATGAGCTCCAAATTAAAAATTTCAAGATGTTCTATAAAGTAGACTCAACAAGATTTTGAATGAGCTATTCCATACCCAATTTGGACATTGATAAGATAGTCAAATGTGAGTTTTAAGTGGTGTTTCTCTTTTGGAGACCGGCGCTGTGCTTTTGGCAGAATTTCACAAGTGCAAATTAACACAGGCGCTACACTTTTGTCCTGGTGCTAGGCTTTTTAGTGGTGGCACTGCGGTTTTGGTAGAAAGGCTAGAAAACCCTTAAAATCTCAATAAAACTTCAAATTTCTCTCTCCTTCCATCATTACAAGTAAGTGGACATCCCTCACTTCAGTTTTGGTTTGCAAATCAAACTTATAAGCGTCATTTTCCATGTTAAAAATGAAACCCTAAAATCTCCCTAATGATGCCTAAAATGCTAAATCCTCATTGTTCATCCTATCGCCTATTCCCACGGCTCTAGATTCCCCTATCCCTATTTTCCTATCCCCTTATCCCTATTCCATATCATTTCCATCCCTCTATCTCTCTTCCCCAAGGGCATCAAACAAAACAAACCCTCCCTCTTGTTTCCTACTCTCTCATTAATTTTAAGCCCATAAAGCCATTTCCCATCCTCTCACTCCTAAAAAAATTCACTCATTCCCTTCATACAACCTCCAGCCTTTCAGAACATGGACACACAGGAGTGAGACTATGAGGAGGAGGAAAACACAGCCAGTGACACCTCAGCAGATAGAGCTAGGCAACAAAGAAAACCACACAAGGGAAGAGGATAGACTTAGGATGTTGGATGAAGCTTCCTTGGCTCATCAAAGAATTTGATGATGGTGCTTCTCACCAATTTTGGGCAAATTTGGAGCAAATTTTTTCATTTGCAAATTTTGAAATTTAATACATAGAAAAATTGCCTATAAGCGCAGCACCACCAACCCTGCGCTTTTTCTAGGGGCACCCAATGAGGGATTGATTTGCATTTTTAGATTCAGAGTGATAAGGACATGCACCATAGAAAGTTTCAAAGTTTTTGGCACGGAACTGGTCCACCAAAAGGTCAAAAAACACCCTAAAAATGACCTTCCTACCACTTTTTGGACACAGAGAAGCAGTCTTCGGAGAATCACGTTTTGAGGGGTCAAATGAGCTTAAAATTCAGATATTATAGGTGTTTTGGAAATTAGACTTGAATACCTTTCCAATGAGCTATCATAGGCTCAATTTGGATGCCGAGAAGGCCTCCGAAAGGGACCTGAACTTGGCATTGCACTTTTCGTAGTTTTGCTTAGGGCTGCTATTTTTGCAGTTTTTTTAGGGTAATCATGGATTCTCTCTCATGGTGGATGATTTGCTATTGTAAATGATGAATTTTCATGTAATTATGATAGATAAATAGTGATAGAGGAAAGATTCATTGATTTAGAATTTATTTTGAGCTCAAATGAATAAGTTTTTCACTTTTAGAGGCAAGTTGTTGATGATGCCTATATTCTTGTTTCTTGTTCAATATTAGTTAGATTAGCTCCTCATCTTAGGGATTCGACCCTTGAGGATGGGAGGAGGTTGAAATCATGTCTATATCTTCTTCTTCTTTCTCATTGTAGAGGGTTGGACTCAACTAGATGCTCAAACCTTGATTGTACACCATTTGTAAACAATTTGGTAGGAGATTAATAAGAATTGCAACTATTTTTGGGGGATCCCTATGGTATGGAGTTTTAGTACAGTTTCTTCTTTTGTGATTATATTTTAATGTGTTTTATGTATGCCATTAATCATTTCATTTCTTCTAATTTAATGTTTTCAAGTTTGATAGGTAGAATTCATTACATCGGCGCTCTACCTTGGGAAACCATTCATCATTTCATGTTTTCTACAATCTAGGAGGCATCCATGACTATCACATTCCCTTCTTAGCTTCTCACCAGTCTTAAACATATTACCCCATCAAGCCCTAGAGTGATAAAGCCTATGCCTACCTTGCCCCATTGAACACCCTACAATTCTGACCTAATTCCCTAGACCTAAACTGTCCAGCTCCTCTTGATCCAGCAAAACCCCTTCAAAAATCCAATTAAAACTTCATGTTATTATATCTAGCCTAATATCCTTTACCTGATCTAGTTATCTTAGCTAAGATCCTTATGGAGAGAGCCCTCTCCCAGCCTAGTAGGGCTAGCTACTTGGCTGAGCGTGGTTTGTGGTTACCCTGGAATTGCCTCCCTTCAACCTAAGGTTCAATCCAGGTGATAACATAGCATGTTATAAAAAATAGTATAAAATTACTACTATTTGCCACAAGGGACCTCCAGAAATTTAGATTTGGGAATAAACTAATCCAAGTAGCCCAATGATTACTATGACATTACAAATCTATTCCAAGGATTAAATCATGCTTTTGATCCTGAGAAAGAACTTACTTCAACCATTTAACCCAATCCTACAACAAGAAAATGTCAATACTAAATAAGAAGTGAAAAGAAGAAAAGTAAATTATACAAAATGGCTCTAAGGCTCCTGTGATGGCCAATCCCAAGGAAGCTCATAGTCCTATGAAGGATACCAAGATTTAGAAGCTGAAAATGGCACCAAACTTCATTATTTCCATCAGTACAATTACATCCCTACAAGAAATGAAAGTGGATCTGCAAAAATACAAATTTTCTCCACAAGAAGAGTAAGAAAAACCGACCCCTAGAGGAAAATTTGAATTGGTGCTTATACAAAATGATGAGGAAGCATTCTCCTTGAGAGGAGGAAGCTTTCCCCTCCAAAATCCCTCAAATTGTGGATCTGGTTCCCAACACTAGGAACCCGCATGAAATACAAGGAACACATTCCTAGATTTTCGCAATCATTGGAACTCCAGGATTTGTGCAATAATTTCTTAATGTCTTGTTGATTTATTATCCAATATTGGTGCTTCTATAGTATGGACTAATTGCCTAAATTATCTCCTCCTCCAAATCTTCATAATCTGCCCAATATTCTCACAATATTCTACAAAAATAAATAATATTAGGCACAAATATGAAATCATCTCTAAACCTTCCTAACGAACATATTAAAGCTAAAAAAAGATTACTAACTGTAGAATGAGAGGTTTAATATAGCTTTAATGTTCCTAAGAAAGGTTAGATGGGCCTTAATTTTTGTTTAATTTGGAGGCCCATCAAAACCTTTGTCCACATCAATAAAGAAAATCGAATAAATATTGACGCAAAATCAAAGAGATGTACCTTTACTGGATATGATGTTAATGATTGTGGTTATCACTTATATGATTATGAAAATCACAAAATCATTAGGAGCAGTGATGCCATATTAATGAAAAGGTCTTGTATAAGGATCAGATGCAGGAAAAGGAACAAGAAAAGAAAAAAAATAATATGGAGTGCTTGATGAGATCACAGAAAAGTAAAGATGCCTGAAAGTCATAATGATTAGTGACGGCAACAACAAAAACAAATACAACATGAAACTCACATTTGAGAATAAGAATTTCATTCTCAAATTAAATTTACAAATTTAATTTAAATTTGTAAATTAAATTGAAATTTACAAGCACTTGAAAGTGGTGTTAGAAGATATAGCAAGATAAGTAGACCCTCTGAATAATACTCTCCTTCATTTTATTATGTATTGTTGATTGATTCTGGTGAACCAAAAATATATGAAGAAGCAATGCAGGTAGAAACCAAGAAGAAGTGGGATCAATCCATGGAAGAAGAGATGGACTCCTTGTTTCATAACCGGACTTGGGACTTAGTCAAGTTGCTTGCAAGTAAAACAACGTTGCAAAATAAATGGGTTTACAGGTTGAAGGAAGAATATGGAGGTAAATAGAGGTATAAGGCTAGACTTGTGGTGAAGGGGTTTACATAAAAGAAAGGTATAGAAATTGATGAAATTTTCTCTCATGTTGTTAAAATGACCTCAATGAGAACTATTTTAATTCTAGTAGCTGCAAAAGATTTGCATCTTGAGTAGCTTGAGGTAAATACAACCTTTCTCCATGGGGATTTGGAGGAAGAAATACATATGCAGCAACCACAAGGGTATGAAGTCATCGGGAAGGAGAAATTAGTGTGCAAATTGAATAAGAGCGTGTATGGCTTAAAACAGGCTCTAAGGCATTGTTATCTAGAATTTGACAGGTTTATGTCTAAACAAGGTTATACTAGATGTCACTTTGACCATTGTGTTTATCTTAAAAATAAAAATGATGGCAACTATATTATATTTCTATTCTATGTAGATGACATTCTTGTTGTAAGGTATAACATGCAGGAAATAAATGTGCCTAAAGGAAAATTGGCAAATTCAATTGCAATGAAGGATTTGGGTGCTACAAAACAAATCCTTGGTATGAGAATAACTAGAGACAGGAAAAATCACAAACTAACATTGTCTCAGAGTGATTACATAGAAAAGTTGTTGGAAAGATTTAATATGCACAATGCAAAACCAATTAATACACTTTTGGCTAACCATTTCAAACTAAGTAAGGAGATGTGTCCCAAGACTCAGGAGGAGATGGATTATATGTGTAAATTTCCATATGCATAAGTAGTTGGAATCTTAATGTATGCAATGGCCTGCATAGGCCTGATATTGCACATGCAATGGGAGTTGTAAGCAAGTATATGAACAATCTAGGAAAAGAGCATTGGATGATAGTGAAGTGGATTCTCAGGTATTTTAGAGGTACCAAAAATCAAGCATTATGCTTTGGTGGTTCAAACATTGCTCTACAGGGATATGTTGACGCGGATATGGCAGGTGATATAGATAACAAGAGGAGCACCACAAGGTATGTATTTACTATAGGTGGAAAACTTTTCATTTAGGTTTCAAAATTGCAAAACATTGTTGCACTTTCAATAATGGAAGAAAAGTATGTTACTCCTATAGAGGCTAGTAAAGAAATGATTTGGCTACAAAGGTTTATGGATGAATTGGGCAAGAAGCGGGAGATGGGTAGGTTAAACAGTGACAACCAGAGTTTCATGGAAAGAACTTAACATTTCATTCAAGACTAAACATATACAACTCAATTACTATTTCATACAGTCATTATTGGAAGATGGAAAGTTGAAGCTGGAAAAGATACACGCTAGCCATAATCTTGCATATATGATAACAAAAGTTGTAACTAGGGAGAAACTAAGGTTCTTCTCAGTTTAAATTGGTCTTCAAGAATGATGGTGAAGATGAGAAACAAATAGTTCCATGTGGAGTCATTTTCCAGCAAGTGAAGCAACGATGGAGTTTATGTAATCAATCTCCAAGTGGGATATTATTGGGTGTGGAGCTCAATTATCTTCCTAACTGTTCAAAGTTTATTTTCAGCCACATTAGATCCCTATTCCTAATGGGTCAGTAACATTTCCCATATGATCGTCGTCGCCCCCTGGTAAGGCTTCGGGGGTAGTACCCACAAAGCTAAAAGAAATAGATGAAAATTTTCCTTCTAAAATATTGTAATTTCATATCCAATCTGGGTTGTTCATTAGGCAGATGATTTGAGGATAGAAGTTATGTTAATTTAGGGTTTTTTTCTCTAGAAGGAAACCCTCGATTTATATGATGGAACTATATTACAACTATTTATTATTATTCCGAGCGAGAAATATTGAGGAGACTATGTGAGAGCAAAGATGAAATTATAGTAGACATGTTGTAGGTTGTATCTATTCATTATACTGGATAATATAAGGAAGGATTGGTCATTTCTTCATGGACATTGCCCAAATTGGGTGAACCACATATATTCATATTTGTGTCTCTCTTGTTTTATGCATTTCCATGTTTTTGTTTCCACAATATTACATGTGTTTCATTGCTTCATTAATTATTTTCTAACACTAACACTTCAGTAGAGGATTTGGATCTAGATGCTCAAGAAAAGTTGACAGGGGATACAATTTTGCAGAAGATTTATAGAGCTATAATAGGGGTAGCATGACTTTTGGTAGATTGGTTTGAAACGACAGCTTCCATGTGAGGCTAAATGGTACAAATAAGAGAAGGTGGAGGAAAATTTTCCTCAACTCAATAAGTAGAAGCTTTTCAAGACCAAAATCCTCTCAAAATGGGGAGGTGTGATTTGGATTGGCTCGTTATATTGTTTTTCATCCATTTTGATGCTTTCAAAATGGAAAAAGTTGAGGAATCAACTAAGTGACCAATTTTACATGTGGGACCCAATTTCACAAATTGGGGTCTAAAACCTTTCGGGAGCAGTTTTACGAATTAAATGGTGTGTTATTGGGGGTAAAACTTTTCACCTAACAATCAAACCTTGCTTTCCTATTTCATACCAAAATACCTTTCCAATAGTGCAAGAACCACCTCATCAGAGTCTGTATGCAAAAGTTATGCCACTCAAAATTTGACCTTCCTATTTGGACCACCATGATTCAAGATGATGCCATGTGAACCCCCAATATTCATGGAAAATTGGCTTGCCACATGATCATGATGAAGAAGACTCTAGAAGAATCAATATTGTAACTCTATTTAAAGTTGAAGAAGTCAAACCTAACCACTAGTAGGCTATCAGGACGTGTTATAATTGGGCCACTTAGAGGAAAAGGGGTTCCATTATTTTTTAGTGCATTTTTTCCATAGATGAGAAGAGTTTTCAAGAGTGATAGGGAGAGAGAACATAGGGATAATTTGTGCATTATATTTGCCCATGAGCCATAAGTCTTACTTCTTCCTACTTGCATTAGATTTTCTATTTTGAGAAAGAGAGAAGAACGATCTCACCTTCCAACTGGGTTTTCTACCAAAAGGGTTTCCTAGGACATATCTTGTGTCAATTGTGCTTTGTGAGTTTTTATTCCACAATTATCCATTTTCTAGATAATTATAATTTGCATACATACACAATAAATTATAATTTACAAATCTAGCAATCTAAAGAGAAATAAACCCTCATAGTGTAGATTTCATATTTTTAAGTATAATTTTATCAAATCTATTATGACAAACTCTCAAGTGGATTATCTATAGTGGTTTATGGATCAGAGTTACTAGAAGGTTCCACCTACTACAATGTTCCTTCTCTAAAAAGAAATTAGGAGATAGAAAACATTATACAAAGTAGTGCAAGCAATGTAATGAGACACGGTGAAGATTATAGTAATTGTACTAAGAATTTCTTAAGGACTGCATTCCTTCCATAACGAATAATATATGGTGTTACCTACCTCAAGGACTTTCTCTATAATTCTTATGTCTATTCACTTTCGTGTGTATGATTTCTTGTTGAAGTTAAGAGTTTGTTCTAGATTATGTTTTTAGATATACTGACATACATAGCATTGTACCTAAGATCTCAATATAAAATCAAATTTCAAATATCCAAGAATACGATAAAAATAATCCATACTTTTATCATCAAAAGCTTAAGGTAGGGAAACACCTTACAATTAATCCTTTTACGAAGGGAAACCACTCATGTCCACTTGCCTCCTCGAGGGGACAATCTCCTCCTAATGAGGTAAACTCAGTTATAATCTGTGTCCACACATACACATAAGTAGCTATCCATTCATATTTATAGCTATCAAGAGAACTCTAATCATAACAAATTCCTAACTACACAGTGGAATTTCTTTAATGAGGTCCCATTACATTTATTCATTATCAACTACCATAGTGGGCCTTGTTTCATAATTTAGTGGACCTAGTTCAATTTACGTGGCCTCCATTACTCGACTATTATTCCCCTTGGGTACTTCTCTAAGTACCCTATATTACCCCCTTAGGAACCACATACTTTCATCCTAGGTGCACCACATTATGCCTCCCACAAGTTGAGCTACATGATTAACCACCTTCGTACAAGTGGAGGCCATGTTAGCCCCCCCACTACTTACACATGTGGGGCTAGCCACATGTGGACTTTTAAGAAGATTCTAGAAGGTCTAGAACCTTATTACAATTAAGGGTTGAGGAAGTCAAAACCCTACCCCTAAACGGTTATCAGGCTATGATAAACGTCGATCCACTATAAGGAGAAGTGGGTTCCATTATTTAGCATTGTATCTTATTCCAAACTTGAGCAAAACATATGAGAGTGGTATTTTGTGAGAATATTAAAGGAGGATTCTATAACAACTATATAAGTCATAGTGCGAAGAGGTAACTCCATCGTGAGGACCCGTTCCTATGTCTATACATTTTTATAACTAAAGCAAAGAAAGTAGACAATAAGCCTCACATTTTAGCTAGATTTTCTCCCATATTTAATTTCATAAAATAAATTATATATTCATTTATCTGAATGGTATATTTTTTGTGTATATTATTTTATTTTCATAATTTAATTATTATTTTTTATTAATGCTAAAAATTAATAAATAACATATCTAATATAAAAGAAAAAACCTACATCAGCTAAGATTAGAATTTATAAAATTTGTTATAATAAATATTTTATGTTATTATTTTATTTCATAATTTTTAATTTTTAATATTTATCATAAAATTATAAAATATATAAGAGAATAAACCTACATCAGCTAAGATTAGAAACATTATAAATTGTTATAATAAACTCTACCTAAGACATTTACACATCACATCTAATAGTGCTCTACCATCAAGTCCAACATGTTCACATCAAATAGGCATTTATTAAAAGAAAAAAATAAACAATACATAACACACAACCATGTTCACTATCCAAAAAGGCATTCATATTTAAAGAAAAATAGTAAACAAATACATATACACATATAGTATAAAAATATTTAATTAAAATAACATATATATTGTGTATGTATTACAATGAGGATACAACTTTCAATCACCCAATCCCCCTCTCTACTAAGGGAGTAATTAGAGCATTATATGCGACTCAAAGCACTAAAAATTTAGTCAATCATAAAAGCTGATAAAACTTTAAAATGACTACGAATGGGAAGGCCACTTTACTAATAATACGTGGTCCTGAAACATTAATAAACCTTTGAAATGAGAAGGCTCTTTTATTAAGAATATGTGGTCCTCAAACATTAATAAACCTTTCAAATGGGAAGGACCCTTTATCAATCACATGTGGTTCCCATTAATTTTCTCTTTTAATTTAATGAAAAGAGACAAATGCGAAACCATAGATATTTCAAAATAATGAATGCAACCGCTAAATGATTCCATAGACCCACCAGCCACTAGCAACCAACGACAGTGAAATCTTACCATTGATATATATTATATATATATGTTCCAAGCAACATTATTGATGTAGCATCTAGTGACCACAGTATATACGCCAAGCAGGTCCACATTCTTTAACACTAAATGCACGCTAACAACAGCATTCATCAATAATCAGAAATGGTACCCCCTCTTCCGTGTTCTCCCCTCTTTCACATGTTGATACCAATGCAGTAATGAATGCCACAATTATTGATGACCCAACTTGTCCACGACATATAAAAGTTGAAAAGATGACATGTGATCATTATTCATCTTTAACGTACTCTTTTTCCATACCCTATGCAGACGCTAATAATTACACACTACTTTCGATATGGCAAAAATGAAATCACCTTTAATTGTGGTAAAAAACACTACCTCACACATGACAATTTTCAAATCTACCTGCTCCATTGTATTTTTTAATATATAACCGGAAGTAAACATGACAATTTTCAAATCTACCTGCTCCATTGTATTTTTTAATATATTACCGGAAGGAAGTAAACATCACCATTTTCAAATCTACCTGCTCCATTGTATTTTTTAATATATTGATTGCAGTTAGATTTATAACATTGGTTTGTTTTGTTATAAAGTATATTTACCATAGTATATTTTTTTATATGGGTTTGGAGTATGTTTTTAAAATGTTTTTATTTAGTTAAGAGTTTGTCTTCCTAGAACTTAACGAAACAGGTTAATGGTTCAAGATTTAGAGTATCTTGAATGCAACGAAACATGTTAATGGCCCAAGATACACGGTATCTTGAACGTAACGAAACATGTTAACAACCCAAGAACGAGAGTATATGGAATTTAATGAAACAGGTTAGGCCCAAGACCCTTTGCCACTGACGGGTCATTCCAAAGGCAGCTGTCTATAGTGAGACTTTTTGGAAGCCGGTGGGTTTTTCTGGTCAAAATCCGGCAGCAATTTATTGAAATCGCAAGTTTGATAGCTAGTTTCTGCACAATCAAAGTGCCCCAGGGGTTATTCAGGGTGCTGAATCCAAATATGCAGTTAAAAAACCATTTTAACTGTAGCAAATCAAGATTTAAGCTCAATTTCCTCCGCCGGATTCCGTCACCGGAATCTCCAAAAAATCGCATTATAGACAACTCCATTCCAAAGGTATCTGGGAGGAGTGAAAGCATGCCCTCTTACAGACCATCAACTAGTTATTTGAGGTGGCATGGTTTTCCTTGAATAAAGGTGATGAGTAGGCTTGTATTCCATGTGGTTTTCATTGAATAAAAATGATGAGTAGGCCTACATTTTGTGCTGCTAGAAATAGTTGTCCTCCCTGGTAGTTTGACAACTAAATTATAATTTATATTTCCAATATATATAAATTTATAACACAACTTCAACCAAAAAAAATCTATATTAATTTACCAAGATAACATGTTATTATGTTGTATAAATCCATCTTACTTTTTCCCATATAAGTTAAATAAATAGAATAATAATAATAATTTTATAATTATATTTTATATTAATTTTAATTTATTAAATATTATAAAATTAATATTATATTTATTTTAAAGATTGTTTTTAAATTTTAATATATAATTTATAATATGATCTATTAAATATTAATTTATTAATGGTATTTAAAAATATATTAAAAAAATTAAAGTAAATTAAAAATTGTACTATCATATTTCGAAATAAAAAATTCAATATGAAATATTTAGATATCATATTATATATTATTTTCATAATTTAAATATTAAAACATTAATTTTAAAAATAATTGCTTCCAAATATTATAGAAAAATCAAATATGAAAATATATATATTACATTAAAATATATTTTTTCATAAATTTTAAATATTAAAAAACTAATATTTAAAAAAAAATATGGTTTTCGAATATTAAATCACATTTTTAGAAATTGAGCGTGTGGATTAATTGCAACACCTCTATGAATTAATCTTGCGACTCGCCATTATTTTGGGAGTCTTGTTAGTTTACTATGGACACATATTTTGGTGTAAATGAATTTTTTTTTAAAGTAAAAATTGATTTAGTTTTTATTTTAGCGATAATAACTTGGTATTTATATAAATAATATGGGTTTCTATAGACTATATAAAGATTAAGAATTTCAAGTTAATAATTTTTAAAAATATAAAATAAAATATTTTATAATTATTAAAATTGGATGACAAGATAGTAAATTAATTAAATATTTTAAGTAATTAATTTATATTTATATTTTATATATATATTTTGTATACATCGATCTTATATTGTGTAGTGAAAATGAATTAAGAAAGTAATATTTTAAAAATATTAAAAATAAAATAAAAATATTTATATTATTAAGTTTAGATGACAAAATTAATTAATATTTTAAAGTATAATTTTAAAAAAATATATGGTATAACAAACCTTTTATATTGTGTAGTGGGGAATTAAGCTTTATATGCATCTTCTTTAATGAGTGTAGATACTTCCAACCTCTATTAATTATATGAGTGAAGCGACATGCATCTACTTTTACTTTTTATCAATTACATGGTCACATCTTGACTTTTAAGGACAATGCTTTCTATTTCTATATGTATATGAATGAGGAGGTACTGCACCCACTTTTACTTTTTACGGCTTATATGTTCATATATTCACTTTTAGGATTAGTCTTTTCTGTTTCTATATATATATATTTTAAAAAGTAATTTTGTGTTCGATATTAGATTAATAATGACATTTTTTGGAATTACTGTCACACCTTTAGGGACCAATTTGGTTTCTTCAACTAACCACCACCTAGTCAATATGAAACTAACTAATATTGTTAATTTGGAAATAATTTTTTACAAAGGTCAATGGAAAATATTTATATCGATAGAAATTGATTAATATTTTAAATATAACTTACAAAACAAATGTTTTCTAATTATCATATAAAATTGGATAGTGAAGAATAAGTTTCCCATAGCATCACCCTCCCCTTCCATTAATTACTATAAATGATAAATGTGCACCCATTTTTACTTCATATCAATTGCATACACACATCTCCACTTTTAAAAACATAGGTGGTTGAGTATGAAAGTGTGTGCATACTTTCATCTATACAAACATATTTTTACAATCCCATCAACTGCTATAATTAAATATTTTCAAATATATTTTCACTCCCCACTATTATTAGAAAGGAACATTATTTTAGTAAACCAGATAATGTCTACCAAAAAAATATCACCATTAAGTCCCCACTATTATTAGAAAGGAACATTATTTTAGTAAACCAGATAATGTCTACCAAAAAAATATCACCATTAAACAATTATTTACAAAAATATTAATAATTAAATTTTCGTATTAATAACTTTATAATTTATAATTAATATAATATAAATAAATTAGATTTCATAAACTAATTTAATAATAATACTCATAAAAAACAGATAAGTTTAGTTAAAAGAAATTTATTAAATATAAAATAAATAGAAAAAATAATAAGTATTATTAATTTGGTGTTTGATTTTAAAAATTAAAATTGAAAATTATATTATTTTTATATATATTAATATTGAAAAAGTTTAAATAATAATTTAAAATTTTATAAAATTAATAGAATAAAAAAGTTCAAGATAATTTTTAATAAAAATTATTAATCCTTAATCGTTAGTAAAATCGCAAAACTATTAAATTTTATATTAAATGTAATTATATGATGTCAAACTGTTAAATCAAATAAAATAAAATTTCTATAAGGTATCAAATGGTACCAGTCAGATAAATAATAAAAATCTATTTTATAATAAAAATAAAGTAGGCTTTGATAATACAAATAAATCAGTCTGGCAAAAGTCTGAACTTTTGATTGAACTGTCAAGGATCTAAGGGGTAGCATTATCTACCTTACAATACACTTGGACAAAGCCTAAAAGATTTTAAACTCCTGAAATGATGGATGAGACTTCTGGATTTGAAGATCTTGACAGTGTCAAATGTACAAATTCTACCTGTGAAAAGCTCTCTTATTTGGCACTCCCATGCTGTTGCTAAAATCAGTGAATCTATTGCAGGCTATTTTGGTGGTAGTGCCCAGATTAAGTATTAAGTCAATCATTCCCACTAGTACTCTGGTAACTAAACTCTGAAATAATTATTAACAAACCATAACAATATGCAATGCTATGACGACGTTGATAAGCTGTATAGTTTTTAATGCAATGTTTGAGCCCACTGTTTTTTTAAAATAAATATTCAGATCTAAATGTTTAAGAAAAGAAAGGGTAAAAGTTAGTCTGAAAGTCTGAGTGCTGGGTATTAGGGAAATCAGACAGCAGCTTCAGAAGAAAACAAAGGGTAAAAGTTAGTCTGAAAGTCTGAGAGCTGGGTATTAGGGAAATCAGATTAAGCTTTAGAGCTGGGTATTAGGGAAATCAGATTAAGCTTCAGATTTTTACGGGTAGAAAATCACTTTGATATTAATTTGTTGGAAAAGTAGAGAAGAGAAAACATAAAATAACAAATAAAACATACACTCTTTGTAATTGATCACACAAAAATTTGATTATTTCAATGAATTTAATGAGGGTATTTATACTTTTTCGACTAATAAACAACTCACTTTTTAAACTAATAAACCACACAAAATAACTTCACATAAACACACACTCTAAATTAGAGTTTTCTTAAAATATGACTTAACTCAAATTCACTGACTTAAATCACTCTCCAAATTTAGCGAACTCTAACTTATTAAAGTAATTACAATTTCCAGCGACTACAATAGTAAAGAATGGTGCAGATAGATATTTTTTTTGTTACAGCAAAACCTACTGTCCTCTTATCAGATTTCAAGCATCTTCTGAAAAGCAAAGGGGTAGGTGACACGTGCAATAGACGTCCCATCCGAGAGGAAAAAGATGGGTGCAATGGCAAAGAAATGATTGAAAGTATTAGGTTTAATAAGCGACGAAACTTATCAAAGCTTTTGTATGATGGAAGCAGGTTGCGTCAGATTATTAGCTTTCAATGTTGGATCCAGCTGGGGATGAACAGGAGCAAAAATTCTGACTGTCGAACTTCACAATAAAGCCGATGGCCATCTCGTGCACTGCGTGCAGCTTTCATGGCAGAGAAAGAGAGAGTCGGATCTGCCGGTGGGCAACAGTGTGCTGGTAATTGCTGGCTATAATTCCATGCTTATATGAAGTTAGAATGTAATGATGATAAATAGTGGTGATAAGATGAACCCAGCAGGCAGAAGAATAAGGACCACAAAATGGTTGAGATATGCAATGGATGGCCCTGGTCCCTCCGTCATCAGATAGAAATTCTCAATTCATCACTCCTCATGCGGGCACCTCCATTGATTTAAATTCCAGCGCCCACAACAACGTCTGAAGAAATTGGGAAAGCTTAGGGTTTTTGTTGTTATGATTGTGATGCGCAGTCGGAGAATATCATGGCCGTCGAATGCTGTCATATTTTTCCACGGCTTTCTTGAACTTCTCGATCAGGGAATGTTGGCGGTCAGTCGCATCGATGGCAGATCCGGATAACAAGCTCAAGAAAGCCGTGGGAAAATATAAAGGGATTCAATATTTTTCATTGGATTTTTCGAGTACTCACTATTCCAGATCTGTAACTCAAACCCAATTCCAGGCCATGGTGACTGGTAAGTAATCAGCGTCCTTAAATAATCTTGGATTGCTTATTTTGCTCTCTGCAAGTCTTTTAATTTGGTTTTAATTTGGTACTATCAGTGTAGAGATCATAAATTTTGCTAAAATCTGATATGCCCACAAGTTTAATATGATATTTCTGGATCTCTCACAATCACATTAACATTTTTAGTGGATATTTCGAACCAGCAAATATGTTTCGAAAAGAGTTAAAATTTTTAGTCGATTTTCTGAACCAACCAATATGACTCATAAATTTAAGAAAAAAGTCATGGCTTAGGTTACCACAGTTGTTTTCTCCGAAACAACAGTAAACATTTCGAACTAACTAATATGACTCAAAAATTTATGAAGAAAAGTGACTCATAAATTTAAGTAGAAAAGTCATTGCTTAGATTACCACTGTTGCTGTACTGTTTTCTCCATAGCTGCTGCTCTGGCTGCCTGAAATTTCTATCCTTATCTCTTTGATCTGGGGTTGGGCTGCAGTAAAGGCCGATCTCAACTCATGAACACTAGGGTTCATAGGGTTCATATTATTATTTATCGTTTAGTTTTCTAGCTTGATCCCTCTGAATATTTGCTACAGATTTCCATCCTCCATTATTACCTGCAAACTATCCTCATTTGAACTTGAAAGCTCTAAGTTCTGCAGCACAAATGTAGAAAATCTAGATGTACAGCTCTTTTGACTGAGAAAAATAGATCTGTTAGATAAGTTTATCTTTTTAACCTTTGAAATTACTCTATCCAGTAATATGTGAAATGCCTTTTTCCTGCGAACATTTGTGTGTAACTTACTACTTTCTGCCTTCTCATTTATTACTCCATATATCAACCCTTAGATTTTTTTACTAAGTTAACGAGATTAGTTCGCAGTAATTCATAGTTATCAAGCTTTTCTGTATTCTCTTTTGTCGCGAAATCTCTTAAAAAACTGTTTAGGTTAGATAAATTTTTATTTAAAAACTGGTTCAGAGGATTACTTGCGTAGTAATTTACAGGTATCAACTCTAGAAAAAGCCACACCGACATATTTCTTCTCTCTGTCGCTGATTTGCTGTGGATCTTTTCATGCCACTGTTGCTTGCCCATGCTGTCTTACATGTGCATCATTAACTGCGGGATCTTAACTTTTTATCGAAAATAATGTTATAAATTTAAAGTTCTAAAGCTTCATGAAGTTGGGAAATTAATTTTAACAATGTAAATTATCAGTTTTAAAACTAATAAAATTCTGAAATATATATTTATAAATTGTGTCCATTTGGGAGGGATGGCAACGTTCTTATAAAAAACATTAAACACAGACTCCTGCGTAGTTATTTAAACCTGTGTAAAGGTGCATCTTAATGAAGCAATAATTACAATAAAATTTAAAAATGGATATGTCAGGAGTGTTTATAATCTGTAAGGTAACTAAGATATCTAAATAATTTTTCGTATAATATGGGTATAATTTCTAATATTAACAAAACAAATTTTACTATAAATAAATTTAAAAAAGTTATTTATATAATGTTTAAATTTTAGGTTATTTTAATTATTTTGAAATAAATATTATTATAAAAATTAATAAAATTATACTAATAAGGAAAAAAGTAAATGAAAGGTAAAGTATTTATATAGAGTGGTTAGGTGAACAATTTGTTTCCGTGGTTGTATGAGTCTATTTGTAACATTTATGAAATAGTTGTATTTCATGTAATAGTGACAGAAATTCTCATTAGAGTTAAAAACTACTATAAATTAAATGATTTTTATTATGGTGTCTTTTAGGAAAGAAAAGAAATTTACTTTAAGACTTTTGTTATTAA
>APFE031403005.1:0-16971 GCA_000404065.3 Pinus taeda
CAAGCTTCAAAGCCACATCAAGTGAGCCTGAGCCACAACCTGCCACACCAGTTTCAGAGTTGTAGCCAGAGACAATGATGCCTGAACATGCCTTCGGTTGGCGATGTGGGACACTTCCTCTAGCAGAAGACTTCAGCTTCTTGCCAGTTTTGGAAGAGTTCCACGAACAAAATTGAGAACACTTCCTCTAGCAGAAGACTCCAGCTTCTTGCCAGTTTTGGAAGAGTTCCAGGAATTGCATAAGCATTCCAGAGTTGTTGGTCATCCTTAAACCATCACAGGTTGAGACTTCCCTTTTACAGGTTGAAGTTTTACCTTTATGTGGGGTGAGGCCTCCCTTTTACGGTTGAAGGTTTCCCTCTTTAAAACAATAGGATCACTTCCTCTAGCAGAAGACTTACAGCTTCTTGCCAGTTTTGGAAGAGTTCCGGGAACTGCACTAAGCGTTCCAGTGTTGGTGGCTATCCTTAAACCACCGCCCTTTTTACCAACATTTCATAGAGCACATTCAGCCTAGTGCTGCCATGCATATTTGCACATTTTGTATTACAGCTCTTTTCTTGGACTCATACATAACCCTTCGGATTAAGGGGGGGAATGTTGGACACCTAATCTAAAGGGTTAGCGTGGAAGCCGAATGGACAAGCAGTCCAAGAGACCTTGGGATGTGAATCCCAACGGTCACCAAATGTACTATAAATGTATATCAGATTGTTAATAAAAATTGTATTGCATGCTTTATCTTTCCATTCTCTCTCGTTCACCATGTCTGTTTAACATTACAAATGCTTTACTAATTCAAATCACAAACCATAAGAGCTTTGTTGCAATTAATATGATTTATTTTGTTAAATTGTTTTATTGATCGAAAATTTGTCTCAGAAACAAATGCAAACTCTTATTCTTATTTTAAAAAATGAGATATGATACAAAAGTTTAAAGACATGGCATCAAATAATTATGCCTAAAATCAAGTCCCTTGGTAAATTATATACCAATTCATCGACCATATATCTAACTTATGTGGCATGTCTAATTGAGAGTCAACTAGATCATTTTGCCAGCTAATAAGTGATAATAAGCGCATATTAAATCCATTAATAGTTACGAAAGTAGAGAGGGATAATAAAAATATATACATGGAATGTCTATTTGAGCATGTATTAGTAAAATTTCATTTAACAATTATGTATCACACAGGATAGTGACATGAACGATATATATTTGGGAATCTTTTCAAAATTAATAAAATATAAATTTTAATGGCATGAAGCATATATGTTTGGGACTTCTTTTTCAAATATAATAAAATATATATTTTAATGTATTGTATTAGGTTTTACTTATATATAATTTTTAATGCATGGTATTAGGTTTTAGTTGTAAGTAAGTAGGAGTGCTTGTAACAATGATTAGCTAATTTCAAAATTTCAGTAGTTTTGTTCTCCACATTAACAAGGTATTTAAACAAATGAAGCTTTTTTTTTTTTGTAAGTTTTGGGAGATTTTGATGTAATAGCTACCCCACCATAACTCTTAGTCAACTTAGCTCTCAAAAGCATTAGTAGATTGACAAGTTTTGTTTATTACCTTTCACACTTGTGTGCATAAAGTTTCTCAGACACTTTCATACATAATGCATATGGATGACATGAAGTGTCATTTTAAAGACAATTTGTATATGTTGGTTAGTCTTCCTTGTGTAGCCCCCTATTTAGGTCTAGATGTATGAGAATGATTTACATGAGATATTTAACCTCTTGGTCTAAATCATTATTTTCTCTTATTAAACAATTCCAAACTCTTTTCTTAATTCAAACTATATTAATCTATATATAAATTTACCCTTTAATTATAAATTATAGTTTTTTTTTAACATTCTCATATTAATCTATATATAAATTTACCTTTTAATTATAAATCTATAACTTTTTTTTTAATATTCTCCTATGATGATCCAAAATAAAAACAAAGTATTTTCCCTCTCTATACCAAGTTAATTCATGATAACCATATGACAAGAAATGCTTAATGCAAGTGAAAGTGAACAAATAGGTAAGTCAAAGAACTTTTTAAGAAAGATGAGGTCAGCTCAAACCTGAAGGATTGAAGTTTGGTAAAAGTTATTTGTGAAAAAATATATATTCTAAGACCCTTCACCTAACCAAAAGTAATCACTGTGTATAACACAAATATTGCTGAGAATTTTGTAACACAGGGAGACTCACTGAAAAGACCCTAAATCTGGGTGGAAAAAACCCACCCTAGGTCGCTTTTAATGCAACTTTAAAACCATAATTTCATACATAAAATTTTGGCAATGTATCTAGGTTGGAATAACTCACCCAAATGTAGTTCGACAGTTGATGTCGCTTTTGATGCAACTTCAAAACCATAATTTCATGCATAAAATGTTGGCAATGTAAATGTGGAGTAGCATATCATGTGCAGGGATCTTTTCACTCAGGTGTAGAACTGAACACAGACAAAATGATACACTCCAGTATATTCGTACAACACCACAAGATCGCCATGGATTGCCATAAAGCGGTCTCTTATGGAAGTCTCTACTAAAAGGAATGATTTGCAGAGTACCCTAGTTCTTGTTTCAAATCCAGACAGTGAAAGCCCATACTTAAAATTAAAATCTCCAAAAATTAAAATCTAATTGACACTCCATAAACAAAAACACTTGCAAATTTACCACGATAATGAATAACAGAAACAGGCATGGGGATATAACACAAATGCTCATAGCCTTCAGGGAGTTTTCTGATAATAAAGTATTATTTTTTGATGAAATTCTAGGTTCAAATTTAAGGGTAATATTATTTACTATGAGATTCGAGGTTCTAATCCCCTAACTTACCTCAGTAAACAAAGAAAAAGAAAAGTACCAGGTACCTTTACACCTAGAAATTATAGTTACAGCTATATAACTAAATCCGTATCATAAGTTCGAAACCGATCTATTACCAATTCTTCTATTCAACCCAAAGAAAACATAAATGCTCATAAATCTGGTTTCACAATTCTGTAAATACACACAAAATCCTATGAACACTCCGGTTCTTAGCTCAGAAGAAGAGATTGAGGAATTTTGACCAGTTCAATCAAGACTCAGATCAAAGGAATTTATGAAAACACAGAATATTGTTCAGTATACTAACAACCTACCACAGCAAGAAAGCGATATAACTCGAAAAAAATTGATGAAGGGAAGGATTCATAACAGTAATGTATACATCCAACAGATTTGACAAAATCACAATAACAGGGAGTTCAACATCAACAACAAAAAACTGACCTGCCTGATCTTTGCTGGTTTGTCTGGCCGACTGTTTCGTGTTGGTAACAATAAATAGTAATAGCGTTGTCTTCGCTGCTGCGGATGGCCGAAACTGAAGCGAAATCCCAGCGCTGGTAACCGTGACAATACAACACAATTAAACAAGTCCGATGAATGAGTGGATGCCCTTTAATCTTTTTATATATATGTATATGAACCACGTTTAAAATTCACAACTCCCAAAACTACTGGTTAGACATGTAAGTTCTCTCCCGGTTTTTCCTACTTTTAAAATAAAAATATTTTCATAGAAAACAATATCAAAATTTTAATTTAATGTATATGAACGACACTAGTTGGTTGGAAACGCGTCGACAAAAGATAGATTTTGTGATTTACGTCGAAAAATCTCTAGTAAACCTGATATGGATCACAAAAGCCTCAATTCAACAATTGAATCTCTCCACGGAAAAGCCATTGCATCCAAGGTTCATCATTTTGAACGAGCACACTTGGAGGTTTCAAGGTTTCAGATCTAGCTTTAGTAGAGACTCCTCCATCATCCCTGTATTTGTCCCTGGTCCAATTTAGCTGTTGGAGGCTCTGCTCAAGCTATTTAACATGCAAAGCTGGATTTGGTTCTTCAACTTGTCCTAACAATGAACCACACTAGTTGGTTCGAAAAATGATAGATCTTGTGATTTACATCAAAAAAATCTCTCGTAAACTTGATATGTATCAAAGCGTCAATTCAACGATTATATTATAATTATCAATTAATTTAATATAAATAAAACAACATCAAAATTTTAATCTATATTATAATTCTCAATTAATTTAATGTAATTACACCACTTTCATCACAATCTATAGCCAAAGAAAAAAGAGTATCACATGTATCATTGTTAAAGCTTAACCTAACCAAAAGAATTAGGTAATTCCCTCAAACAACTTATGCTTAACTTTATATGAATCCAAAACATCAACTTGATTGTAAAAATAAATAAATATATACAAAATTGTTTTGCATTTCAAATTTCAATAATTTCTAATTTAAAAAATTGGTTTATAAATGATTCAAAAAAATCATGTTTACGAATAATTGGCAAGAATCATGAATGTTAAAGCTTAAGCTAAGTAAAAGAATTAGGTAATTCCCTCAAACAACTTATGCTTAACCTTATATATGAATCCAAAATATCGCCTTGATTGTGAAAATAAATAAATATATAACTCTTTGGTTTGAATGTTAAAATAAATAAATATATAACTCTTTGGTTTGAATGTCAAATTGAAATAATTTTTTAAGTTAAAAAAATTGGTTTATAAAAGATTAAAAAAAATCATGTTTATGAATAATGGGCAAAAATCATGAATATTAAATTGATATAGTCTAACTTATATACGAAATGGCTTTTTCACCAAATGATACAATCTCAAGCAAAATATGATTTTTTGTTGTTTAAAATACTTTTTTGAATGAATAAATAGATTTAGCACCTTGAAAAAACCTAGGGGCACTTGAATTCTACATATTAAACAACTTAAACTCAAGTGTTTAAAAATATCTATGAGATTTTGATTAAAATTAACCAGAAAAATGCTTTGAAAAAAGGTCATTTCGTCTATACTACGCCTATTAAATTTCATAATTGAGGTTCCAACTAATTCCATCGAGGATCATAGCTTTTGTCGCTTCATTTCCTAGGGTTAGGTTTTTGGATGTTTAAGGTTTCTCAATGTTTTTTCATGATAAAAAGTATTTTGAGCCTCATTCCAACACAGTTTAGAAGACATATAGTCGTCACATCTCTTCTCAGAGATTTGCCATCACCCGAGCTAGTTTGTTTTCATTCTGAATTTAAACAATTTTCAACATTTGATATTTATTAATTGAATTTCAGTTTCATCGTATCTCTGTGTTTCTATTTAAAATTTGTATTTCATTTCATTCTCCGTGTTTCTATTTAAACTTTGTATTTCATTTAATTCCTTCATAAATATGGATCAGTTAAGAATCTTGTTACATATTTTTTTAAAGGTATATATGTTTAACTTATATATTAATTATTTTTATCAATAATAATAATAATAAAGTTTGAATTTAGTTAATTTTTACGATTTTTTTTTTAATTTTAGCAATGTGAGATGATTCACATGATGTTTATGCTTAATTATGGATTGATCCCTATCAACATTTACCAACCATTTGATTTATATGGTTGTGTTAATAATAGAAACTTGAGAAAAGAGAATTGAGTAAGATCTATTCTTAACTCTAGATCTACAAAGCGCGAAGAGGGATCAAATCTCTTTTCACTCTAAAATAATTTTGCACCTCAAGAGATTTGAGCCCTCTTGGTGCTTAATAGATCTGGAGTGAAGATGGATCTAGGCCGGTTTAATTATTGGTTATAATTATAAAAATAAAATAATTATTAATTTTATTTATTTATTTTGATTTTTGATTTTTATGTAATTTGACTGAGTCCAAATGCTTTATTAATAATTATAATTGGTATTTAATTTTTTTATGTAATTTGACACAAGATAGGACAAGACATTACAACATCTCTTTCATACTTAGATGGATAGTGTCTCTCCACATAATAATGATGACTTATAAATCACAAAGCATAGGAGTGTAAGATAAATTAGAGAGGGAAAAAAAAGCGACAAGCCAAAGAGGGAGAGGGGGGAAGAGTAAAGGAAAGGAAAGGAGATTGATGGATAAACCAAGTAATGAGGGAAAAAAGAGATGAAACAGAGGAAAGGAGATAATGGAAGTAATGAGAAAATTTAGAAGCAAATTTATCAAAGGACATAATGAGAGGGGTTATTTTATTGATTAAATTAATGAATAATAGGTTTTTAGGAGTGGCTAGGTTTATAATCATCTTCACTATTGAGATTATTATGATGTTTGTCAATTTCAAGGGCTTCTCAAATGGTACAGGTAGAGTAATAAGGTTCTAAAATGAGAACTTTGGTCTCATCAAAATAGATAAGGTGTTTGGAGTTATGAAAGTGTTTTGTGATAGTTTATTTGGAGATATGGTTATGACAAATGTTACCAATATGTTCTTTGGGGTGGGATTTGAAACATATTCCAAATTTTCCAAAGTAGGATTTGCCACAAGAGCACCGAATTTGGTAAACATTAGGGCCAAGCATGGGTCAACTTCGTATTTAGCAATTTTGAAAAGATATTTAAATTTTTTGTAGAGTTTAAATATGGTTTTGATATTCCCTTTAGCTAAGATCTTGAAGGTTTGGTCTATAGTTCCTAATACGTAGGGAAGAGAGATGGGAGGATGAGGGATAGACTTACTAGGTTTATAATTTGTGGTTGGATTGAAGATCTTTATGAATTTGGGATGAGGACCACCTATTTGCCTTAAAGGATTTTGTAAGATGGACTCTTTTTTTCAATGAACTAAGGGGCAGAGATAGAAATGACACAAATGATCAAAGCTTTAAGAACTATAGATTTTTGGGTGAGGTGATGGTGTGATTGGGCATGAAGGTATCTTTCAATGCGGCTCTTTTACTATAGAGTTGATAGGTTTGGGTACTATTAGGTTGACGCATAATAAAGACGTAAAGAAAGGGAAGGAAGTTATCTTTCTTGATTTCCATAGTATATTTGATGTGGAGGGTGGGGGAGATGTTATTTAGATGGTTAAAGAAAGAGGTTAGCGAAGGGTGGTCAAATCCCAAACAATGAATGTATCATCAATGAAAGTGGTAATGGAATTGATAAGGTTTTTGGGGAGGGGCTCATATGAAGAGTTTGAGAGAAGGTCAATTACTTAGAATTCTTAGTGAGAAGTATTTATGACAATTGTAGCATTTCCTTTAGTAGATTTTAATATAATTATATTGGGGTTGTCACTTATATAATGAATGGGTTGAAATTCTTCTTGGGAAAGATTTAATTTAGGGGATTTAGAACAACAACAAAATCTAACACATTATTGTTGAATTTCTTCAATTTGACAAGTTATATGATTAAAAAAAAAACAAACATTTTATGTGGAAACATAATGAAAAAAGAAAGAAAAATTAAAGCCATTGGATAGTTAGAAGGTCTAAATTTATGTAAGATAGATTTATGATCATAGTAAAAACAAAAAGTAAAACATGTTATGAGAATTTTAGAAAAAAATATCCCAAAAAAATTGAAATATTAATTAAAATTAATACAACAATAATAATTATAATATATATTATATATATAAACATTTTTATTATATATACTTATAGATTTAATTAAATAAACTATATTTTGGGACTTTTTCGCTATATCTATAAGAATAAATCATAACGAACCAAAATCTGACCACGTTGGGTAGTTGACTTGGAAGGTGGAGTAAGTAAACAAAGTGTGTTAACCACATAATTTTCCGGCAAGCAATGGCATCAATTTTTTAATGTATATAAAAGTTGTTTGATTTAAAAAAAGCGATTATTATAATTGATAGAGGATAGTTATGATTTCAACGTATTATGTTCTGGAAACGGTAATCCACATTTTAAATTCCGTTTTATTATTCATATATTACGTTAATTTAACTTAAAAAAAAATTAATAAATAATTTTTAATTAAAAAGTATATTATGGATAAGAGAGTGTAAGTTTTTATAATTAAATTAAAGGTGTTCTTCTGTGGGTTTTGGCTAGGTAGATGCACTTAATCACATTTTTCGATTTTTGTTATCTTCTGACCAATTTTTTTACCACGTGGTAATGTATGTGTTATGGTGATAATCACAGTAGTTGCAAATATTATAGATTCAGATGAGACGTGGAGCACATACAACAAACTTTCCTTACTCGCCTCACAATGGATTAACCAATGAATTTCTCCCAAAAAATTTTCAAAGAAGATTTTGTTCACAGCAAAGAGTGGCTCTACAAGGGGCTTACAAAAACAGGGACGGAGATATCAGGATGTACTTTATTTTTGGAAAACACACGGCATAAAATGCATTCAATAGCCTTCACGACCCCTGTACAACTTCTTAATTTTGATACTCCACAAATTTCAACTCTTCCAAAAGATGGTTCGACGGAACAACTACTATAACAACTTCCCTTCTTTCCTATAATAACTTTAGTTGCCATACTAGGAACATACAACTCTCTGTAAAACATGGATGAGGCCAAGGCCTTACTTCTCATCGATGAATGCTTTAACCTCTTGACATGATGCATCCTTTTCGAAGTCAACTGGATGTTCCATAAGCATCCACTGAATGCAGGAATACAATTTATATAGAGGATTATAATAAGATCATGTTAGGTATTATAGATGTGTGTGATCTGTATAATATATTAATATGTTGCATGTTAAGTGAGGTTTATGAGAATGACATTGTCTATGAATGAAATCAATTCAAACGAACATTTTTCAGTGTTCAAACTAGAAAATGTGAACTAGCTATTACCCTCAAACTCTTTGAACAAATGTAACTCTCCGTTGTGAACCCAACTCATATTACCTTAGTTTTTGTCTTGTTGGCATGCTGCCATGGAGGCTTGGTGGAAGCCTAACATTACTTTGATTGCATGAATGAACAATATCTCATCAAACTTGAAATAAAGCATTATGGTTGTGTGGTTGATGTACTTGGTCGTGTTGGCCTCTTGAAGGAGGCACAAGAGTTTATGGACAGAATCACAATAGAATCTGGTACTGCTATGTGGGCATGTTTACTTGGTGTCTGTAGAACACATAACAATGTAGATCTTGCCCAGAAGGTAGTAGAACACCTTTTTGAGTTGGATTCTAATAATGTTGCACATTATGTGTTGTTGTCAAACATCTATGTTCTTGTTGATCGGTGAGATGATGTTGGAAAGGTAGGGAAAATGATGAAAGATCAGAGGGTGAAAAATTCACCTGGATACAGTTGGGTTGAGGTTAACAAACATGTGCATACTTTTCTTGTAGGAGACATCTTACAGGGTATGAAGGCCGCAGAGTATGTTCTTGACACAAGATTCACCCTAATTGACATGGAGGATAATAAAAAAGAACAAGTTCTATTTCACCATAGTGACAAGCTAGCAATTGCATTTGCACTTATTAAAGGAATAAGTTTTTTTTGCAACATGATGAGAAGTTAGCAATTGCATTTGCACTTATTAAAGGAACAAGTTCTTTTTCACCATAGTGAGAAGATGGCAATTGCATTTTCACTTATTAACACACTATCTAGAACAATTATTCACGTTATATCAAGAATCCTCGTGTTTGTGTTGATTTCCACTCTGCCATTAAGTTGATCTATAATATTGTTGCACGAGAGATTATTGTAAAGGATATCAATTGTTACCATCATTTCAAGGACGAACAATGCTCCTTTTTTTCAATAGAAAAAATACAACATCCTTCATTAATAATTAACGAGGAGTTTACATACATCGGTGAGAAATATCAGTAATAGCCCGCATGCAATTTAGGGAAAACAAAAGTATGTCATGCAAAGTGCAAACAAAACGAAGAGAAACAAAGAAAACATCAACATATATCGATGAGAGAGAGAGTGAATCTGAGCCCATCCAGGGGGCAGAGCGAGAAGGCGAGGGGCCAATACAAAAACAACTCAGAAATAATACAAAAAGAGACCATATCAAAATCATTATGCATCTCAGGCGCATCTCAAAAACAATGCAAAAAGAGACTAGATCAAAATAATTCTGATCTAGATTTCAAAGGAGCCAAAATGGTTAATAGAGCCCTCTATCAGGAATTCAAAAAACATCAATCCAAGACGAAGAGGGATCCCACACTTGGACAAGGTATATACCTCCATGTTTTTCTTTCAATACACATGGAGACAGGAGATCTCAAAGAAAGAATAAAGGAGACTCGAAATATTGGCCATCCAATGGTGAAGAAGGGGTACCTCTAGGAAGTTTCACCCTTGAACCCAATTGATGACAGACTTTCAGTCCTCAACTATTTTGATCGAATCAATTGCAAGACTAACAACACACTGAAGTACCCCCCATAGAGCCATGATCTCAACTCGGCAATTAGTCTCGCCTCCTATGTTCCAGTAGAAGCGAAATTCACGAGCATGACAAAGCTTATTGGTGATTATTGATAATTTGAAGTCAATAAAGTTGTTGTCATGATTATTGATAATTTCAAGCCAATAAAGTTGTTGTCATAAACCTACCACAATGATAATACAGTCATATAAATTAAATGGTTGATAAATGTAGATATCCATCAAAATACTAATTGACATTTGTAATATTGAGAATTTGTAATGTTGGGATAGGAGTGGAAGTTGGAAACTTACAAACTATTTGGAAACCCTTGATTTCATCTATTAGATTGTTTATATGATGTAGTAAATGAATTGTGGTCTCTTATGTAGTGAAATTGTTGTATCCTTCCAAGATAACTACAAAGTAGACTTGTTATCTTAGAAAACTAGTCATATCATCCTCCACATTGGTTCACTTGTGACCTACCACTGCCTAGATTCAGGAACATATAGGTAGACGTCTAGTAGAAGCTTTGTCAGTGCTCATGAGAGGGTGTCTATGTTGATTGAATATTTTAGGAATCTTTTTGATGTTGTCCTGGTCAACTAAAGTAGGTTTTGGTCAGTTGTGATCGTTGGGTGGGTGCATGTTATATTTGGAATTTTTCCATATACCAAACAAATGGTTCTAGACTATAGGAAATTGCTTCTAAAGTTACATAGTTTTCTTGTGCATATTTTAATGTTAATGGATTTCTTTTATTGATTTTAAGTAATATGTGTTGGGATGGCTTGGGTTGTGGATTCAATTACATTATTATACGATTCAAATTTTATGGTAATTTACATTTTGTGATTGATTTTTATTTATTTTTGATCGATTGCCTATTTAGATTTAGACATAAGCTAGACTTAGCTGAAATGATGAAGTCATGATATTTCCATGGCTATGTTCATTTTATCAACTTAAATGTTAAATTATAATGCCATTGAGGGAAAAATTCATAGATGAATTATGGCCCAATGACACTTTTCAAAGTACACAAAGTTAAAATCAAGAGAATCCTAATGAATGCTTTAGGGTAATATTTTCTAGATTTATTCATTCATATGATTGTGGGATTTTTGTAATTATGCCAAAATTTACATTAGATGCTTCAAGTTTCTTGTTGGTTTTATATTTAGTTATTTACCTGCATACTCTAGCATCAATCATCTTACTCTAAGCATAACCAAATGTTGCAACGACAAATTTCCATTAGCAAGTAAGCAACCACTGAATTAGAAGGTTGCTCTTCACAATCCAACATTTTTTGTGCTCTTCTTGTACTAAGAACATTAGCCTCATTCCGGAAGTAGTGTCAACTAGACTAGTGGAATCTCACGTGAGGACCCATTGTGTGGCCTAGGGAATGAGTCACTGGGATCTAGGGCACCAACAGAGATTGATCTTGATCTTTATATAACATGTATTCTCATAGAAATAAGAGATTATATATTTAGTGATTTAGTTTTTCAAGATGATCTTCCCAAATCTTCTATTCCTTCGGTGTACCTTTGCACTTTTTGGGGCAATTACTAGTCATAATAGTGTTGTTTCTAGAGATTGTCATTGTGTGCTTGGTGCGAGGATTGTGTCCAACATTTCGAGTGTTGATATACATATTATGGATATATAATAATAATGATGATAATTGTCTATATTTACTAAAATTAATGTTAGCTTATATTTTATTTCTATTGGGGTAGCGTGATTGGTGATTATCATGATATAAAGTCTTTGTGAAATATGCGGGTCAACGTTCAAATCCCCCTACTAGTCATGTGAATCGCTCATTTGGGCATGCATGGTTTCATCTAGAGGTATAGTGGTAGCAGAATTGACCCCGTGTTACTCAAGTACGAGCCCGGTCCAATTGTCAATTCATCTAGATACAAAAAAAAATACAAAACAAACAAACAAAAACAAAAACTATAGTTTATATTTATTAGTTATATTAATATTTTTTTCCATACGAAAGAAAAACTTTAAAATTCTTTATTTTAAAGCATAAAAAATGTTGCGCTTACTCATAAGAAAATAGTACAAATTTGAAAAAGATTGTTATTTTTAAAAGAACAAAAATTTATGAGCATTTGATGTCACTTCTTTTTTTATGTTAGACATCGTTTCTTGCTAATAGAGATTCTTTCATTTTTTGAGGAAGCTCTCTGTTCTTGGTGACAAAGTCATCAATGCTAGTAGAGTGCATAGACGTTGTTAGATCCAAATCCAATGAAATTTATGCACTCCATCATAGGGTGTTTTTTACACCAGCATGAATATTGTTATAAACTAGTTGCAAATAAAAAAGCAAAAAAAAAAGATCTTATAAGAAAGTGGACAATTTTTTTATTTTTATTTTTATTTTTTATCAATTGAAAGATGTGGCTAGAAATTGGGTTGGGGCCCAAATCCTTGTTTCTCTTTGTATATTTTTCTCTTAGTATCATTTTATTTTCCCCTCTTATGAGAGGGATTGAAGTAGTGGAGTGATATTTTTTTAACTTTGTGTAAAGTGGGTTCCAATGCTCCTCCCATCAGTTCTTTATACTTTCTAGCTTATTTTCATTTTGGGGCTCCATAGGACCCTTGAAAACAAAGATAATTAAAATATTTTAGAGCTTCTTAGATATCGAAACTATTCTTTTGGAGGAGTAAGGCTTGAGCTTGGGAGGGGAGAATTATATGGATTCCCTAATGATATTAGATCATTTATGAGAGCTTATCATATTTTATGTTGTCCAAAAGTTGGTTGAGACAAAAATGACACTTCTCTCTTCCTCTTGAAGTTCTTGAGGAGAATAGCTTTCTCCTTTTGCCTTTGTATGAGGAGATGATAATTTTTTTATTTCACAAAAACATCCCCATCTAGAGTTAACACCAAAGCAAAAATATTATTTTGACTCAAATTAGCATTAGTGTTATCTTGTGACCAATAAAAGGGTTGGGATGTTTTTTTCTTTATCTCAAGAGCTTGGGGAATTTATAAAAATCTAATCACTTCTTGGGAGGCTTGGACAGGGAGACCTTTTGGATTGTTTTGGAAAGTTTTTATTTAAGTTGTCATACTCATGGTAATCATTGTAATTTAAAGGAAGTTGTTCATAATCCAGCTGCTCACATGGGTCTAGTTATCTGTCATTATCTCCAAATCCTCAAAGAAAGTTGTTCATTATCCAACTTCTCACGTGGGTCTAGATATCTATTAATATCTCTAAATCCTCAAAGAAGCCTTCTTCAAGGTTTACCTATATGCATATTTCAGCATAGGATAATACGTCCCAACCTAAGTTGCATTTTTTCCAAAAATTTATCAAGCTTGTTATTGATTATTTTGAATATTTCGTTGTCTTATTGATTTACAGGGGCAAGTGGGAATATGGATTAGACTAAGACAATTGAAGGAAAATCCTCTTCTATTTCAACGTGAAGAGATAGTATGCTTAAATACAACCTACTAGATGTCAGATACTAGGGATCACTCCAAAAAATTAAATCACAATATTCTTTGAATTGAAATGAAAGCCAAAATGTCAATACCTAAAATGTAAAATTGTTTTTTCCCTCCATACAATGAAGCCATTACTTTGATTCCAATGTTCAAGGGTTTTGAAGCTTGACCACATGCAATGAATTTATCAGTCAATATTTGATTATCAAATAATAACACTTTTCTCTTTGGTCCTACAAATGGAATGGACAACTTGGGGATTTCTTCAAGTATTTTCACAAACTTTTGTAGAACAATAGGAAGTCTAGTTTCCCCTAGGGTTTATTACTCCTTTGTGCAATTCACAATGCCAAGCCAATGTGGCAAAGTTAGGGAAGGGGTCGGTGAGCGAGGGAAATATGGCAAGCACAACTTGGAGGATTCTTTCCAAGTAGGGGTTGTAGAACCAAATTCATCCAATCCTTCAAGCATTCACAAGGTTGACATCAATCAGGCAAACTCTAGTAGACAACTTGCTAATCTCACTATGCTTGTGGAATAACTTAGCAAAAATTGTCATGGTGATAGGAATGCTCTAATCTCTTTCATGAATGATCTCCAAAGCAACAAATGACATATGTAAGATAGGTTGGCTAGCTTGCAATTGGGATAGTGGTGCATTCAGGAAAAACTTGATCACTTTGAAGGAAAAATGGGCCACATGGAGAAACACATGCATTGTGAATTCATGCATCCACCATCACTTGATTCTGGACCAGAAAATATTGCTCCGGTAAATTCCACTGATCCATAATAGTTTTGGTTATACTATGATCTTACAAGTATTTGGTTGTATGTTCCTTTTTTTTTATGGTCAGTCAAGTTCTTATGGCAGTTTGTAATCCTTTTTGGTACTTATCTATTGGCTAATAAATATGGTAAGAGTGAGGCCGGTAGACTTTTGGCAAGCTATAAGCATTAATGTAAAATTTTTGCATAAATGAAAAACTTTGATTCACAAAAAAAGAAGAAGGAATTTTTCATAGTCATTCTTAAAATATAAAATATAAAATAACGAATTTTGGGAGTAGAGTGAAAGAGAAATAAACATTCGTCATATATTTTTGGGACTAGATTGAAAGAGAAATAACCATTCGTCAAAGATTTTTGGGATGAGATTGAAAGAGAAACATTAATACAAGTTTTTGTCGAGAAAGTAGATATGATAAAAATACATTATGGAAACTAATAAATAAAAATATAATTAGAGAGATCATTATAGGAATATTATAACTAAGATAAATTTGAGAATTGAAAATCTTATTTTAATAAAGAAAGAAGACTCACTATAGAATTAGGAGATAAGTCTAAAAATCACATATAGATCAATCTATTATGAAAGTATACAAAATTGAAAAAGGAACATTTGTAATATTATGGGACAGTAATGAGAATTATCCATGTGAATTTAATTTTTTTAAATATTATTAAGAATAATAAAAACCCGAGAAATGAGAATTAGGCAGGCAAAGATAGTGAGAAAACCTAGAAGCAAGCCAATAGAACTAGATAATGCATGTAACAAGTTTGGACATATAGCGAAGGAATGTAGAAACAAAGTATGGGCACCATACCAAAAGGAGAAAACATCATCATAGTTGTAGATATGGAAGAAGAAGGAAGTACAGTTAGAAAGATGTGGCATAACAGAGTATATAGACATGATAGACTCAAAGGGAGCAAAAATTTTGAAACTTCAGTGTTCTAAATCTCATACACAGGTTTCATGAAGACAAGTCACGTATATATGCAAGTTCAAAGCTACACAGTCACGTATATGATGGGTTGAGGAAAAGCAGTGGAACAGACTCAAGAAAAAGAGGCTGATATAGTTCAGTCAATTATTTTCTTTGTTTGATGATGGTTACAATATGATGACGATGTGTGGAAATGTGTTGGTACTCATAAGATTTTGTTTAGAAGTGTTTTTGATCCTAACTTGATGTATATCTGATTGATGATGAAGCCTTGATACTTCTTGTTGATATATGCATGATCAGATCTGGCAGTGAATAGATGGAACAGGTTCTGAGGGAGCATATGCTTCGAATAATGCATTGTTGGCATTATGGTTAGAAGTCTTTGGTGACGATGCTTATGTGGCTAAATGATACATCTTGCTACTTATTCTTGGTTGGTCAAGAAAATGGTATTGCAGGTATGGATGTTGTTGAGAGATGCTTATGGTGCAGATCATATATAGTTGTTGATGAATATCATGGTCTTATTTAGATTGTTGGTCCTTTGTTATAAAAGTCATGTATATCATTTTATGTAAAGGTCATTCAAAGACCTAATTTGTACCCTCACTATGCATGGGAGGATGATGTAATAATGTCATGTATAAACATTTGATATATCCCCACTTGGTTGGGAGATTTATGTATGTATGAGTCATTGGTGATAGGAAGGTCATACTCACTTAGTTGATTTGTAGAGTCATGTTATTCTTTTGAAAAATATTTTTGTAGACTCTGCATATGCTCAACGGTAGCATGGACGGATTGGTACATCTTGGCATGTACAAAGGGGGAGCTCAATCAGAGATTTCAGCATGTACTCAGGGGGAGTATGGATAGCATAATGTATATCAAGGGAGAGAATATCGTGGTCTGCCCTTGGCCCTTGATGTCAAAGGGGGAGAGTGACTTGGTGTTGTTGTTGCCATCAAGTCCAAGGGGGAAGGTTGTTGACATTATGCTACAGGGATGATACAGGCGTTGTCCTTGATAGAAACTCACTCAGATGATAGATCATAGTGCAGCAGGTCAAGAGCAAAGAATTAATTATTAGAGAGAGGTACATGCAGGTTCACCTTGAGAAAGCATGTAGCAAAGAATTAATGATCAGAGAGAGGTATGCATAGGTTCACCTTGACAAAGCATCATATACATGTGGGTTAACAGACCAAAAGGTGTGTATAACGTACACACGCATTTTCATAGAAGGAAATATGTGTACATGTTGGAAAACTAAGTTTTGGTACGTGGTATTTGGTCCATGGTATTTTCACCCATGGTATTGGTCCATGGTATGTGGTCTGAGGTATTGACCCCAGGTATTGGGTCCAAGTTATTGTTCCTACGTTGTTTTGGACCATGGTATTGAGGGAGGCCTAAACCTATATAAGGAGGAGAAGATCATT
>APFE031403006.1:0-23401 GCA_000404065.3 Pinus taeda
GAAAAGCTCTAATTCACATTAACTAATGAAAAGCAAAAGAGATTTTTCTTTTAATGTTAAGGGCAAGATGCACTAAACAAATTTTGAGAAATGATAATAAGAGAGCAAAAACAAGCAAATTTCACTCAATGCAAGCACAATCAGATCCCTAAATGACAAAGCAGTCCTTCAAAACCATGAAAAGTCCCAAAGACACAAATGAGCCGTGTAATCTAGGCCCAAAGCGACACAAAGCGGAATTCAAGTGAAAAAGAGGTAGGTCACTCAAATAACGCAATAAAATGATGAACAACCACTAAACGAGTGCAAGGGAGCAATCACAAAGTCGACCAGACCAACAAAAGACCAAAAACTCCTAAGGAAGGCTCGACACACAAAGCCACTAGATGCCCTAGGGCTAAAAACGTGAGATCGATAGAAAATGGCAAACAACCAAAGGATGAAGGTTAAAACCAGTCAAACAGGATGCCTTTTAAGGATTGGCGCGAGTAGTACATTGACAACTGACGCCAATTGGCGTGACCGTCAGGCTGAAACTAGCGCCTTTTAAGAATTTGCGCGAGTAATACATTGACAACTAGCGCCAATTGGCGTTGCTGTGCCAAAATGAAAAATAAGCAATCCAAAACCAGGCCAACGATAACCAGGTAAACCAAGAAGCAAAAAACAGCAAAAGAACCCAGCCCAAAAGGCTGACCAAGCAAGCAAAAAATCAAGAAACAACCAAAAAGGCAAGACAAGCTCCCCAGTGGAGTCGCCAAATTGTTGAGGAGGTAAATCCCCTTTGCGGATAGAGGCGATCCCTACTAGCCCAGATCGGGTCTAGCAACAATCATCAAACGCTACAACGCAAGTTCCTAATTGAAAATTAACAAACCAGTGATGAAGGCCTACTTGGATTCCAACGCTAGTGTTTGTAGGAGAAGTGGTGCTCTCGTTCCTCCGCTTCTGCAGATCACAATCCTCACAATCTCTGTGAATGGACACCTGCACATACAAGAAACAACACAAAAACAAGCATAAAATCCAGTATATGCAACTATATGTCAGTCAGAAAGGACATAACTCATCATCATCACCAATAATAACAAGAGTGGAACCATAACCAATAGTCGTTCATTAATAATTAATCAAAGGGGAGTACAACCAAAGTTCTGACGCTGGATTCTCCTTTGGCGGGTAGTTAGCAGCACATGTCTTGCAAACCCTATCGGGAATAAGGACAAGCCTCTCTCTTTGGATCTTGGACAATAATCTCCTTGCTTGGATTTGGCCTTATGGGAATCAAGAAGGCTCTTGCAGCATGAAGCTTTTGGGAATTTTGGAATTATGAATCTCTGGAACTAGCTTGCAAAGGAAAATGGGCAAGCTTTTATAGATGGAGGAAGTGGAGTTGGGATCATAGCCAATAATCATGGGATTGGCCATATCATCAAGGAAGCTTTCATGAGAGGTGGCAAACCACTTCCTCTCTATGGAAATCCGTAGCCAAACCACCCAACTCAAGATAGATAGCAGTCCAGGAATTTGTTAGGACGAAACTTCCGCCATTTATTTGTTAAAAAACACCTCTGATTATGGTTGGTGCGGGTGCGACTCTATGACAGAGCGCCAATTGGCGCGCCCTCTTTGGAGGATTTTCCCCCTTAGCGCGAGGGCTGCACTATGGTACTGCGCCAATGGAAAAAGAGCTATTTTTAGGGATTTTCAGTAGGAGATGTCTTCAGGGAAAATAAAGCTCATGTTTAGGGGAATGCAATGCAAGTGTTTGTAGGCCATGTCACTTCTCATAGGTCCCAGAATGAGTCCTCCAAGATGCGGGAGAGGGGTAGCAAGGACGGTGACAAATTGCTGTGTAACATGTGGGCAGGTCGGCTCGTGATGAGACCTCCTATTCCAAGGGCTTATTATTTTTTTTTATGTGCCTTTTGGACCATATCCCTGGTGTGGTGGCCATATTGGGAATGCCACTTCACTTTATTCCTTATGATCATGGTAGGCTGGCTCTTGATGAGACCCCCTATCCTGCATTTGACAACTCATATAAATAAGTCATATAAACATCATTTTTCTTTTTTTTCTTTTTCTTTCTTTCATAAAATACTTTCCTATTTATACACAAAGGGTGGTTCAGCACTCCTTAAGAGTAGGAATGGTGGAAGAAGTCTTAACATCTCAATAGAAAAATATAGACTTTTTGTTCTTATTCCTTAATAATAATCAAAGAAGATTATGAGAATTTAAAAGGAACCAACATGATAAAGATAACCAATCATATCAGTGTTAGTAGAATAATGACAGCAGAAATAATGGATAATTGTGTCCTTCCCTCTTTCCTCTTACCAATTCAGAGCAATTTCTTTGTAAAAAATAACGATTTTATATAATTTACTGATTTCAGTATGCTATCCTTTTGTATCCATTGCATAAGTGTATAGCTGTGCTCCAAAAGACTTGAAACAACAGGAACAGCAGGCATCTTTTAAATTGGAACAGCTTGGAGAACAAGCATAAGTAAAAGGAATACGAAAATGTTGTCATTTCAAAAGGGAAGAGCAAAAGAATACAAGTGTTGTTCCTTTGAAAAAGGAATAGCAGAAAATGCAAGCGTTGTTCCTTTGGAAAAGGAGCAGCAACAACCGAAAGTGTTGTTCCTTTGGAAAAGGAACAGCAGAAAACGCAAATGTCGTTCCTTTGGAAAAGGAACATCAAAAATCAAAAATGTTGTTCCTTTGGAAAAGGAACAGCAAAAAACACAAATGTTGTTCCTTTGGAAAAGGAATAGAAAAAAGCAAAAGTGTTGTTCCTTTGGAAAAGGAACAACAGAAACGTGAATGTCGTTGCTTTGGAAAAGGAACAGCAAAAAACACAAATGTCATTCCTTTGGAAAAGGAACAGCAAAAATCAAAAGTGTTGTTCCTTTGGAAAATGAACAACAGGAAACACAAATGTCGTTCCTTTAGAAAAGGAACAGCAAAAATAAAAAATGTTGTTCCTTTGGAAAAGGAACAGCAAAAACGTGAATGTCGTTCCTTTGGAAAAGGAACAACAAAATGAAAGTGAAAAAGGAATGACAAAATGAACAGCTAACCCAAAAGGTGTTGTTCCTTTGGAAAAGGAATAGCAAAATGAAAATGTTGTCCCTTTGGAAAAGGAACAGCAAAAACGACAGTGTCGTTCCTCTTGAAAAAAGACCAGCAGGAAAAAATGCAAGTGTTGTTCTTTTGAAAAAAAAGGAACAGCAAAAACAATAGAATTGTTGCTGCTTCGAAAAGGAACAACAAAGTGCTAATACACAAATATGTACAGAAAATGATTTAACAAAACAAATAAATTATGTACAAACTGTAAAAACAGGTGAATCACTTAATGAATCACAGGTGAGGAAGATTTCTCTTCCTCCGCCAAAATTTGCATGTCGAAGTCTTTGCATAGCTGCTGATAGAAAGACTCTTGAGTAAGTGGTTTACGATATAGTCGAACTCAGTGGCTGTTTGCCTTGAAGGTATATCTAGATCCGTCAATGGTTGTTAGAGTAAGGGCGCCATTATTATCTGGATTTCATATGGCCCCAGCCAACGAGTCTGAAGTTTCCCGGGAAAATCCTAAAACTTGGAATCGTATAAAAGCACCCAGTCTCCTTCGCGGAAGACTTTATTTTTAATGAGAGCATCATGCCATTTAGCTCGCTACTGTTGGATTAATGTAGTGTTTTGGAGTGCAGAGAGCATGATTTCATCTAGCTCATTGATCTACTGTAAATTATTAATTTGTGCCTCGTTTAGATCTAGGGCGACTTCTTGTGCTATTCATAGTGTTTGGATTTCAAATTCTATGGGAAAAATGGGTTATTTTCCAAACACCAATTGGTATGGTGAATAGCTGGTAGTGCTTCTCCATGTTGTTCTGTAAGCCCACAAGGTTTCTAGTAATCTTGCAGCCCAGTCGCGTCTATGTGACGCAATGGTTTTTGTTAAGATTGCCTCTATTATTTTATTGTTGCTTTCTACTTAACCATTTGCCTGTGGGTGGTATGGAGAAGTGATTTTGTGCTGGATATGATAATTTTTTAGTGTTGCAGCAATATTGTTAACAGCAAACTGTGGTCCACCGTCTGTAATTATATCTCTTGGAAGCCCATAGCGCACAAATATATGGAACAGGAATTGTATGACAGAATCCTTTGTAGCTCTCGGCAATGCCTCTGCTTCAACCCATTTGGTGACATATTCTGTTGCTACCAAAATATACATTTTCTGGTTCGAGGATGGGTTAATTGGTCCAACGAAATCAAGGGCCCATCACTCGAATGGTTCAATAACCAGCTGTGGATTCTGGGGCATTTCGTTGGACTAACCAGGGCGTCCTGCTCTTTGGAAACTGTCACAGGCTTCAACAAACTTCTTTGCATATTTGAAGATTATGGGCCAATAATACCCTATTTGCAGGACCTTATGCCTAGTTCTGTGATCAGCGAAATGTCCGCCACATGGTCCGTCATGGTAGGCTTTTAAAATATCAAAAATTGCATCCTCGCGGATGCATCTCCTGATGTGCATATCTACCCCTGTATGGAATAAGTAGCCCCCAATCCAAGAAAATCGAGCACTTCACTGAACAATATGTTTTCATTCATTAGGGGTTAGATGTTTCGGTAATTTACCTACTGCTAAGTAATTCGCAACATCAGCATACCAGGGTGTTTTAACAGTTGCAGCAAACAAGTTCTCATCTGGAAATTGATCTTCAATTGTTCCTATGTCCACTGGTTTTGGCATTCACGAAAGAAAGTCAGCTAGAGGGTTTTCTTTTCCAGGTCGGTCCTTGATTGTAATATCAAATTCCTGCAATAAAATCAGCCATCTAGTTATTCTACCATTTATGATTGGTTTATTTTCTAAATATTTTATGGCAGAGTGATCTATATACAAGATAACAGGATATCCAGTAATGTAATGCCTGAACTTATTGACAGCATGTATTATAGCTAGAAATTCCTTTTCAGTAACAATGTAATTCAATTCAGCAGGGGATAAATTTTGCTAATATAATAAATTGGATATGGTTTTTTATCCTCTTCCTGCCCAAGGACTGCTCCAATAGCTGTATCTGAGGCATCTGATGAAATTTGAAATGGCAAGTCCCAATTTGGTCCTCGAATGACTGGGGCTATGGACACAAGCTTCTTCAGATCCTGAAAGGCACATTCACATTTGTCTGTCCAAAGAAAGTCAACATTACCTGTCAGTGCATACAAAGGTGCAGGGATATGCGAAAAATGTTCTATAAACCTTTTATAATAACCAGAAAATCCAAGAAAACTGTGTACCTCCATTTGAGTGGTAGTAGGAATTAGCAAAATTATTTGAATTTTAGCTGGGTCTATTTGTATGCCAACTGCTGAGATATAATGGCCTAGGATAAGTCCTTCAGTCATCATCATATAACATTTTTCATGGCTCAAACAAAGCCTGGTGGCAATGCAGCACTGCAGGACTCTTTCCAATGTGTTTAATACTGGGTCAAAATCGTCTTTGTATGGTGTAAAGTCATCCATATATACCTCGAGTCCTTCATTTGTTAAGTCTAAAAAGATGTTGAGGATAGCCCTTTGAAATGTGGCAGGAGCATTGCATAAGCCAAAAGGTAGAACTCTATAGGCAAATTTTCCCCAAGGACAAGTAAAAGTGGTTTCGTCTTCGTCTTCAGGGGCAGTCTGAATTTGATTGTATCCACTAAAGCCATCTAAGAAAGAAAAGAATTTCTTTCCTGCCAAAGTGTCTAATACTTGGTCAATGAATGGAAGGGGAAAGTTGTCTTTTGTGTTCCCTTATTTAGCTCTCTATAATCTACACAAAACCTCCACTTTCCATTTTTCTTTGGTACCACCACAAGTGGAGAGACCCATTTACTATCGGAGATAGGGTAGATGAAGTTGACATCTAAAAGTTTTTGAAGTTCAACTTTTACAACACTTTTTAGATGAGGATTAAGTCTCCTTTGTGGTTGGTGAATAGGTCTCGCATCTATTTCTATGTAAATGTGGTGTGTACATAATTGGGGATCAATTCCTTTCATATCAGGGTAGTCCCATGCAAATGCTTCTTTATATTTCCTCAATAGTTGGATGAGCTTCTTTTCTTGTTCGGAAGTGAGGTTGGAATTAATGTTTAAAGTTTTTCCCGGCTCAATTTCCACGATTTTGCTATTTGAAACAGAGGTAGTAGGTATTGCTTGATCATGAGTATCTTTAAGAGAATCTTCTTCTAATTCATTATCAAATGTTGCTTCTGTCATGTGACATTGTATGTGGGATCTAGGTTTATCTTGGTTAATAAAATTGTTAATGGCATCATCTTCTGTTTGGTCTTTGAAATCAAGGGCCTCTTTTATAGTTAATGGAGATCTAATATTTTCAGTGAGGTATGATACAGGATGCTTGTTAGTTTTTATTATTGTGACACTTGGCTACGCTGGAGGGTATAAGGTTAGGTTCTTGATGTTCTCCCCTCTAGTTATGGTCATATTGCCTTGTCGGCAACCAATATAAGCATCGGCAGTTGCAAGCCAAGGTCTGCCTAAAATCAATGGATGTCCATCAAGTCGGCTTTTGGGGTTTATTATCAGAAAATTGGCCAGATAGTCCCAGGAGTCAACAGATACCATGACATCATGTAGTATGCCCTCTGGCCTAACCACGGATCGGTCAGCCAATTCTAATAAAGTAGAGGTCAGTTCTACTGATGTAATGCCTAGCTTTTGGCAAGTGGTAGTTGTTAAGATATTGATTACAACTCCTAGATAAACTAAGGCATTTGAAAAGGTTTGACCATAGATTTGGACGGTTACTATTGGATTTCCTGGGTCCTCGTATTCAACGAGTGTTTCTTTTCCTGCTAATAAGTCTAATAGAGTGCCAACTACTTGGACTCTTGGATTATTTGTTATTTTCCTTCTTGGTTTCTTTATACATAATTCTTTGATAGCCTTTGCATATATCAGGATGTCTTGAATGGCTTGGAGGAATGGAATTTTTATATACAGGTTTTTTAATTCTCCCAGAATGTTAAAATCAGGATATTGCATAGGTGGAGGTATAACTAATCGTTCTACGAAGGGGGGAGAGGATGTGGTTGCTTGATTATGGATTTGTTGTCTGGTCAAATCCTCTTCTTGTGGGGGTTGTTCTATAGGTAACTGATTTTCACTTTGAGTTGTTTTATCTCCCTCTGTTTCGTTGATGCACCCAGATCTCAATTGAAGGTCATTACACTCCCTTAGATCGGTTCCTATTTCTGGTGTTTCAATTATTTGGATAGATTGGAACGGTCTATTATTTGGATTAGAATTAGGTTGGGTTGGGAGTTGCGGTCTTAAGTTAGGTTGGGGGTTTTGTTGTAAGGCTGGCAGTGTAGGTTGAGGGAGTCGGATGGTTCCTACTGGCTGATTCATCGGTCTTTGCCAGTTTGTCTGCCAGGCTTGACTCTGTGAAGTAGGAGGGGTCCATTGTGCTGGATGTACATTATTTTGCCAATATGGTATAGGGAAAATTTAGCCAATTGGGATGGCTTGGTTGATTCAGCCATGGAGATGATGAAGGGAATGATTGTTGTGACCAATTCGGGAATGGAGGTTGATTTTTCCACATTGTATTATATTGTTGAGCATGATATTGTGGAGGCTGAAAAGAAGAAGCTGGGTCTAAAAATATACCTGATTGTCATGGCCACTATTGACGGTGCTAATTGAGTAGATACACCAATTCTGGCTCTTCTTCCACTTCCTGATATACTGTTTTCAATCTAGGAAGTGAAGGACAGCTTTCCGTAGAATGATCTTTCGTACAAATGGCGCAAACTTGGACTGCATCTAATGGACATTCCTTATGGCTATGTTTCTTCCTGCATCGAGGATAGAAGATTGCCAAATTTTGTTCTGCCTCTGCTTGCTTTTGTTTGGCCTGCATAATATCAAGTTGTGTTGTCAGTATCCCCAATATATTAGTTTTAAAATTTTCTAATAAATTTTCAATTTCTACACGAGTTACTCCTTCTACCGAAATTATATTATCTCTTGCAAACTGATCATGTTCTGTTGGTTTTAGTCTTGTGCTGCCTCTTGAACTCCTGATACATAGATTAATAATGTCAGCAAAATTTTCCTGATAAATATCTCCTTTTCCCATAATATTTAATGTTTCAATCCACTGCTCCTTCATTCCCCTAATTAACATTGTTTTTAATACATTATCAGGTAAGGGTAATGATGCATAAGGAGATATTTGAAGATTATACTAGAAACGTTCAACATACTCTTCTAATGTTTCATTTGGTCTAGCTACCATCTGGAATATTTCATCTTTTAACTCTCTAGACCTACAATAATCCTGATATTTTTTTAAAAAAGACTCCTTCATTTGATCCCAGTTATTTATAACACCACCACCCAATCCCATAAACCATCTTAAAGCAGCACCCTTTAATGTAAAGGGAAATAATTTCAGTTTCGGGGGATCTGTGATGTAGTCATATCCTCTACATAGCACGTCAAATTCAAATAGGAATGCATCTGGATCCTCCGATGTAAGACAGTGGAATGTAGGGATATGCTGAAGAGGAATTGCTTTCATAGGTGCATTAGTTGCAGTATCCACAATAGAGGTTTGGGTGTTTGTCTGGTTTCAGGCCATTTGGTCAAATATATTCCAATAACCCTCTAGGATATCTAGGAGGGTATTCCTAGGTTGTCGAGGGGAAATGGCTTTAACGGGAATGGCCTTGACAGCACTTCCTTTATCTGGGATAATGAGGGTACCTAATTTCTGAAGGGATTCAGGATCTTCAACTTTGCTATAAATGATTTTTGCAACACTTCCCTTATCTAGACTGCTTAATGGCTGAATTAACCCAAGAGGAGATCTTGGTTATTCAGTTTCTCCTATATCTCCTCTTCCTTCACGGAGGTTGCTAAGGTTCCCTTCTTGCAATGGTTCTGGTCTAGAATTTTCAATTTCTTGAAAATCTTGCTCTTCGGTTTGACTGTGCACCTTAGGAATGATCCTGTGGCCTGAAGGGAACTAGTAGGCTGTCTAGAAGTAACTTTTCTAGGTCCTACTGAAGGCTGAGATTCTGCTTTCTTAAGGATTTCGTTTATAAAGGTCGATAGGCCAAGGGTCACCGACCCCTTAGCTTTGTCAAGCTTGGGTAGAGGTTTAGGATTCTTTTTTGGCTTTTTCTGCTTAGTCATGCACACAAATCAACTGCTAAGTTCTACCCAAACAAAACAGCAACAAATCTGCAGGAAAGCAAGCAGGGGAGCAGGGCTATTACATACTCCACATGCAGTTTCTTACTTTCCATTTTTAAAACCAAATTCTTTCCTAGCAGGCTCTTACACTACTCTGAAAAGAGACAAATGGCTACACTTTTTCCCCGACAAAGGCGCCAAAATGTCGAGTCATAAAAAGGGTCTTTTTCACCTCTAATTACCTCACATTAGTTTGTCAATCCATGAACGTTTTGTTATTTCAAAGAGTGTCTCAGTTTGAGGCTTTCATTCATCAGAGTAATGCTAGTAGTATAGCGCCCAAAATACAAGAGTAAACGGATACTTAAGACAAGATCTTCTTACATTAAATAACTTTATGGCTGAAATCATGCATTCAGGAAACTAAGCAATTTATCAGTCAAGGGTCTAGTAACAGTAACTCATCCCTCTGTAAACTGATGTAACTAAAGATAATCAAGGAACAGATCATTAGCCTGGGGACTAGACAACAAATGTCAACGCCCACTATAGTTTCAAATCGCTTTGCACACCAAAGCAATGATAACGCAAATAATCAGAAAATGGAACAGCAACTAGGAACATCAACTAGGAAATGGAACAGCAACTAGAAAATGTAACAGCAACTAATTCTTATGAACAACAACACCTTAATCTTCAAAAATAAGTGCAGCAATCATATCCTACAAAAATCAGGTAGCAATCTCTACTCTAAAGGTAAATCGGACAGCACACGGAAATAGAACGGAAACTGATTAGAAATGAAATATAGAACAGTACTCAAAGCCAAAATGTAAGTGCACGATAAACCAAGATAAATAACACACACAACACGCCTTAAGAAAAGCAGTAATCTGATTTCGATACCACCAATATCAATCTTAGTTATCAAGAATAACGATTGTAATTCGTAATGGAACAACAATGTCCATTGAATAGCAATCGTGATTGAATGTCAACCATAGATGAATAAAGCAATACCAACTTATGGATGTTACAGCACGATTACTTGGTAATTGACCAGCGAGAACATTCCATAAAGACCAGCAATATTATATTAATGATTAAAGGAACAGCAATGCGTTATAGAGCTAGAGTGAACAATACAACATTCCTGTCACAAAGAACGAAATTTCTTTGTCAAACATAAATCAAATGTAACAGAGCCATGATGTAAAATAACAAAACATATCAGATTACTGAACAAAGCTGATAATGGAAACTATGCACAAATGAAAGGTAATAGTACAGGAGCAAGTGTTCCACCAGGGCCAGGCCCTTAGCCTCCAGGGACACATCGCTTGAGGTTATTCCAAGATCAAAGATGAAACAACAACCAGGTTTATATTAAAGCATTAGAACAGAGTTACAACGGATCACTTCTCAACGAGAGTCGATGATTAAAGTCTCAAATTTAGAGAAAAGTTACATAGAAAAAATGACAGTAGATCCTCCCTTGGGCTTGCAGTGCTGCCCCTTTTTATAACAGCTAAGGTGGAGATATCAATGATGCAAAAATAGTTAAAGTAGTGATCCCTCAGGATTAAAGGATCCTGAGGGATTTTCCAAACTGTTAATTCCCAGTTATCCCTTTGCTTTCTTGTGCCCAGTCGATATCTCCATTTCCTTTCCCTGGCTGATATGCTTTAATTTGGATCACCTTGTTTGCATGTGGTTCCCGGCCAAAGGGACAGCAGTTAACTTGGCCCTGTCTTTTTCTTTGGAACAGAAATCTTTCGTTTTTCCATTTTCCTGCATAATAAATGGCAATTATCAGTGTTTTTCATGTTGCATATTAATTCTACAGATTTTGACATGATTTCTTATTATCTACCTAGTTCATGATGCAAAGGGGCTATGAGTTTTAATGAAAAGATGCCAAAATAATCAACAAAAACATACCTTCTTAGTACTCCACAATATGCACTTGATGAAATTGATACTTGGGTAAATTAGACTCCCAAAGACTCATTTTATCTACATGGTTTAGGTATTGGTCTCTGTACCGGCAGCATAATTTGAGTGGGGATTCATGGACATAGGTGTCCTTGATTTGGAAGTCTTTGTTCGCCAAAGGGAGGTGGTTTAAATCTCGATGGGGAGTTGAAATTGGTCGGATATCCATAGAAACTGGAGCATCCATTCTTAGTTCTTGTGGATTTAAGAATGAGGAAAAGGGTTTTCAATCAATCGGGGCAATTTGGTTTAAACGTAGAGTAGTTTTGGGGTTGTAGGGAAATTCTTTCACTTAGTTACTTAATAATTCTAAGCAATTGAGTATCTGGTTCAGAAATGAGACAAGGTTTTTGGTAAATTTGGATAAATACTTGGATTTTCAGGGAATTTTGACTCTGAATGGGTTGGCGGGCGACAGTGCACGGTTGCAGAAGGCCTACGTGAACTGGAGGGTGGACTGGAAGTTCAGTGGCTTCTTCAAGTTGGCGGTTGGATTTCGTCAGTCGTGTGCATGGAGGTATGGGATGTTTGTTTCCACAATAAAACAAAAATAATAAGGTTTTTTTGGTTTTATTCACAAAGTCAATGATTTGGTAGGCACATCGGGAAAAGTAATTTTGGCTTTTAGCGAGGGATGTGATGGCTTTGTCATTTAGCGGGAGGTGGTAAGCGAGTTTGTTCGCACCGCTTTTGTGGGCTGGGTGGTTTCGGGGGGAGGCTGCCTGATCCCACCCATTGGGCGCCACGTGGCATCGGGGCCCAAATGAAAACAACCCATATCGGGCGGGTAAAGTTCAAGTGTTGGAGGTGGTGAGCTCCAGTATTGCAGCAATGATGTTGCAACTCTTGGGACTCCCTAATTTACTTTTATCAACCCGGTAGTTCGTAACAAACTTGAAAGTGACGGTGCTATACGCACAAGTACTAGCTCTTACTGCAGGCTGTCACTTGATCAGCTAGCACAAGTTTGCTAGGAGTTTAAGCCAACTTCTATCAGTTCTTAGAAGAAGCTTTTAATAGTGATAGATGAAAGCTAACTCAAAAGAGGCTAGTCTACTTGCAAAAAGAAGATGAAAGCTGAAAGGAAATGCAAACCCTAGCAAACCCTAGTTTTACCGACTAACCCTACTTATGCAAGAAAAGAGATGAAAGTTGCTGAAATGGATGCCATTGACTCTTGAAAAGGTAAGATGCATGTATTTAAGCTACTTATGAAGGAAACTATGTAAAAATCATCTTTTTTGTATTTTTGAGTAATTTTATGCAGAATTATTATGCATGTGTTTTAACTATTTTTTACTGTGCAGAGGTTTATTGGTGAAAGGAAATGGAATGGGCATTTGCAGGAGGTTGGGAAGGTGAGAAGAGGACCTAAGGGGTCCCTAGCACCCTTCTAGAGAATTCCACGACAATCAAATCTCGAGAAATTGCTCACATGAACTTCTACAGGAAGTCTGCAAGGGATCTACCGGAAGTTCTACAAGCACAGGCCAGAAGTGGTTTTTAGAGGGTTGATGGTGGAAAAATGGTGGGAAAGTGGGAATGAAGGATGGATAAGGATATTAAGTGGTGATCTAGTAGATGAAGCTCAGAAGTGAAGAATATGGTTGGATTTGTTCAAAGGTGAAGGAAGCGACTTTGCACAAAAACGTAGAAATTAGGGTTGTTTGGGAAAGTGTGGCAAATGAGTGAAGAAAACCTTAAGAAAGAGACTGGAACAGGTTGCATGATGGAGGAAGGATAGGCTAGAGTGTCTTACAGGTGCTCTGCACACTTCTATTCAAAATTGATCCAAGCAAAGACTAAAAACAGAGATTTATCTATTTTGACCTAATCTGACCTAAAAACCAAAAACGTGATGAACAAAAGTTTATAGACAGGAAATCGTGCAAGAAAGCTATGGAAATTGAGCAAGAATAGATCTAAACATGAAAACACAATTTATATCAACTTTTCCAACTCAAAATATAACACTAGCAATTGCATTGGAAGGCAAAAATAGTGTTTTTGTGGCAGCAAGTGTGCCTTGGTCTCAGTTCATGGTCCCAAGGAGGGAGAAATGAGATCAAGGACTGCTTGATAGCCTTTTTGTGGATCTTTTCTGTTACCAAACTGTCAAATCAACCTGAAGCATGAACAACTATCTTAATCATCATAAACAACCTAAGTAACAAAGCAAGATTTTAACCTAAATAACGGAAATTATTCTATGAATGCAAGAAAAACACATAAAAGTACACAAAGGAGGTACTGGGCACTTGAGTTGGGCCCAACCTCAAGAGCTACAGCCTCCTAAGAAAGCTCAGAGCTGGTGCAAAGCGGGATTCATCTTCATTAATCAAAAAATAATAGTTACATCACAAAAATTGTCTGCAAAAAAAACTCGAAAATGCGTTGATACAAGACTGCACTAAAGTGTGAAAATAAATTGTTCATTGGATAAACTACTAAGGCTTGAAGCCTTCCTACTTATGCAAACGAGGACTCCCAACAATCCTCCTTAACTTTAGGAGCTTAGCTGCCCAAAACTGCAGTTAATCAGCCACTTCACTAGACCTGCTCAGCTGCCCCTTGAAATCATCTTTGGTGGGTTGTTGAACTCTGAGCTGATGGTGGAGAACTCGAGGAAGGGGTTATTTAGTGCAGGAGACACCCCTTCTATAAATCCTCAGCCTTGTTTCTTTGTATTTGGCTGCCAATTTGCTCATAACTGCCTGATCTTGGTCCAAAAATATCCAAAAATATGTAAGAAACACGTATTAGACTTTGTGGTCAAGTGGCTATTCCCATTCACTCAATTAACATAAATATATTCAAAATCATGCATAAAACTATGGAGAATGATGGATTAAATGAGAATAATAGGCAAAATGAGCCCATAAAGTTACCCATTTTTGGGGCTCATCACCACCCCCTTGCTGAATGGGTTGCTCATCCTCTGAGCAACTAATCCAGCTCTTCATCCTTGATGGCCTTAACTACTTCCCTGGCATCCCATGCTTCTGAGGTGATTTCCTCTTCTCTATCATGAAACCCTGCCTTTCTGTCTACTTCCTCCCATTGCCTGTGTTCTTCTTCTTTCTTGACCCCTTCTAGTAGTCCTAAGAGTAATGGAGGACTGAACTTTAGGCCAATCTAGTTGGCCTTCAGGTTTTGCATTGACTGTTTATAAAGGGGCACTCTTGCTAAAGCCTCTCTCATTCTAGTTATGGAGTGATACTCCCTGATCTTCAAGCTATAGGATAGTGTATTCCATCTCCTCATACAAGCATGAAGACAATCATCACCAAATAATCTTTCAATGTCCTCAAAGTTGGTGATGGCTTGCACTTGCCTTTCGACATAATCTGGTAGAACTTGAGGGTTTTTGGCAAGGTGTTGATGAGAATATACTAGGGCTGAGGGGTCTTCTGGTTCTGCCCTGATTAGCAGGGGCTCATTCAGTTCTTTGGCCATGATTTGTTGAACTTCCACTGCCCTTTTTTCCTCATGGCTCATCCAGGAAGCCATAGCCATGAGTTGTACATCTCCCAATGCGGCATTGGGGTCCCAAAAGTTCATATCAGGGAGTGCCATATTATGTAAATAAAACTCTGCTAATTTGGCCTTATCCTCAGTCGGACTAGTGTCACATAGATGCATAAATTTACCATTATGTTGGAAAGGGATGGTGCCCCTTTGGGCCAATGTTTTGATTTGAAACTGAAGCCATTGGTCTTTAAGATACAATGCATAAGATTTGTCTGGTTGTCTACATTACAAGGCTTCCATTGCCCAGCTGGCCATGCAGGCCATCTAGGCTTCTCTTTCCTGCAGCTGCTATTTCAGCATCAGTATTTCAGCTACTGCCTGAGACTCCCTCTCCTACTGCTACTTTATCAATATTTCCTGCCTCTTCCCTTGGTTGTTGTTCCTGTGCTATTTCCTGTCCTGCCAGGGGACCTCCCTGCAGTTGTTGTTCTTCAAAAGTTTGTGTCATGTCTGCCTTTTGAGCTTGTTGTTGCTGTAATCGCTTTTTTAGCAGTGCATTTTCCTCCTGCAGTTGGGCTCTTTTACTTCTTTCAGTGTGTCTCACCATCGCCAACTCTCTTCTCAATTCTTTCAGTTGTTCTTCCAGGTGGCCTATGTCTACAACTCCCTTGGATTTAGCAATTCTCATCCAGGTGTGAGTCCTAATCCATTCCTATTCCAATGCAAAGAAAAGTGGTACAACAAACTTCTATGGGATGATCTCCCCACTTTCTAACAAGTTATAATATGAGCCCAAACTAGGTTGAGTGCTTGGTTCAGGTATCTCCTCGGTCTTGTCTTCTTCTTGTGATTGTTTCGCTACCTCCTCTTCCAATTTTTCAATCTCCTTTAACTTGGACGATGTTTCCTGTAGAGAAGTCTCAGCTTCCTGTAACACTGTTTTGGTGTCCATCAGTCTAATTTTCTCCTTCCAGGTGGAAGTTTTTGGACTTCCTCTTTCAGAAGTGATAGATATCTTGGAGAGGGATTCCTCCTTCTATTCATTAGGTGCATTTGTGATTATGATAGGTTCCTTTGATGAAGGTTGGGGCTTGCCCACCCTTATCCGGGTGCTTTTTCTGGCTTTAAAGTACATGGAGGTTTGCCTTTTTCTCTTTCTTTTTGTTTGGTAGGTGTGCTTAATGTAGCAAGCACAGATGTTGCTTCCCTTGCCAACGTTTCAGGGGATTTCTCTTTCTATTGTTCTTTTCCTTCACTTCCTATTGAAATCTCTATGCCCACTGTTTCTACCTGTGTTACTGATATCTTAGGGTGTGTCTTTTCCTTCTCTTGCTGGGTGCCTGCTTTGGTTGTGGCAGTCTTCTTTTGGGCTTCCTTGGCCTTTTTCTTTCCAATCTGTGTCCTTTTTCCCTTCTCTGTTCTTGTTGTGGTCTCCTTCTCTGTTTTAGGCTCAGCAGTCTTGTCAAATTCCTCTTTTTCTTTTTGTTCTTCCTCTGTTTTGCCCTCTACTTGAATGTCTTGTGCTCCCTCATCATTGTTCTTCTCTATTTCTTCAGTTTTCTCCCCCTCATCACTGTTGGATGGGCTAATGTTCTCAGCCAAAGTTCTGATGTCATCATCCCTGGACATATTTCTGAAGATTTCCCAAGCTATGGAGATAATATAGGTGTGTAAAGTATCTTCCACCAACAATTTGATGAGCCCATGGTGGGCCAACTGATATGGGACCCCTGCATTTAGCTTTGTACCACATTCAATTAAAGACTGAAGGATGGAATATGGGATGCTCAGTTTTCTAGCTGGAGGCAAGTCCATCTCATGCCTCAATTCATGTAACAACATGAAATGATATCCATAAATGATGCTTAACCTCCCTTCACATGTGATATACTTCATTATTTGATAACTGATTTCACTCCAGATAGGAGGCAAGCTTGTCTTTCTAACCCTGTTTTTATCTTCTACAGGATGCTCCTCAAGCATAAAAAATGTTTTTTTAGCAACTTGTCCCAATGATTTCTCCTCTTTGCTCCAAGGGAGCCCCAATGGTAGACCAGTAATTCTACTGATGAAATCAAGTGTAAGTTCTAGGGTCAAAACCCTAAAACTAACTGTGGCATGTGTCTTCAAATGTGGTCTTAGGGACATCAAAAACTCTTCAGTCACCTCCTCATCATAACCCTGACTTCTATCAAAGAAGGATATCTAGTTTGCCGTAGTGAAAAAGTCCACCACCTCAGGGTGCTTGTGCAATTTGCTATAGTTTAAGGGTTATTTCCTTATGAATCCTCCTGGCATGGTGTTAAGTCTCTTTTTGTGTCTTAACTAGAAAATAAAATCCTCAAGTGGAAAAAAAACAGTGAATCACTAAAACAGAGGATACCTGAATTCGGTTTTTTCTGAGCCCAAGAAGGAATTTCCTGTGTGCTTCTTCAAAACATCAAATGGCAATAATTCCCCTGTTTTAAACTATTGTCACCCTAAATTTGACTTTATGTTTTTGAAAAGAAAGAAATTTTCTACAGAACAGAGGATAAGGACACAGGTTTTTTTCTCAGCACGTAGATAGATATGCCATTCGTTTTTTCACACACACACACGCACACAGGCTAGCCTTTACTGCTGCATGGATCTTTCTCACAGGAGAATTTGAAAAAGGATGAGGAGATTTCAGATCCAGAGAGAAAAAGAAACTATGTAGACTCAGGGAAATATGCAAGCAAACTTTCACTTTTTTTCAATGCACAAGTAGAATTTCACTCTCTTTTTCAATCTACTGCCATGTTCAATTCACCACCTTACTCAAACAAATCATGCACAGAGAAGTTTTCCCGAGGCTACCTCGTTTTGAGCTTGAATTTCGACAAAAATCTTGGGTTTCCTTTCTGCAAAGTTGTTCTCTACCTTTCTTGTAGAACCCTTCCTGTAGAAATCTCCCAACTCTTGTAAAATGAAACTCTGCTTCCTGTAGAGCCCGATAGGCGGGAGATTTTCAAAAAAACAGGCAAAAAATTGGTGGAGGACGACTAGTTAACTGCTCTGGAAGTGGTAGATGCGTACTCTAGTCGAGAACGTCATGATTGCAGAATGAAAAAAGGGTGGTGAATGTTTCAACTGAGCTGTCTTTTAACTGCAGGCATGATTTGTGGTGAGGAGATAAGGTGGCCAGACCGGACCGTTAATCCTACATCACAGCCATAATGTTTCTGCATGCCATCTAACTGCCATCACCTCCCTTACTCCCGTTATTTGCTGCCACCACTACCAATCCCGAATATTTCTTCCTAAATGGACATTCCACACGTGTTGGTTGCGTATCTGATCAACAATTTTGAATTTGACGAGGCTCATTTAGATTCCACAAGGATGTGTAACTGACCGAGGGTGGCCAGTTAACTAGCCACCAATTCTACTCAATCTGAACCATTCCCATAGTCACGCAGCCTTGAAATATGATTCATGTAATTGAGGAATAGGTTTAGGCACTTACCTACACAGTCGCGGTCGTGTTATGCATATTTCGGATTTTGGAACCCATTTCTTCATTGTTGTTGTTGCTTGCGCTCTGCATGCTCGGCCTCGGGCTGTTGCTGATGTTCACACATTCAAATAGAGCTCCATGCATGTTTCATATCCCATACTTTGTTGTCCCTGTCTCTGGAGTATGTCTTTCAGAGGGATTGGATGCTACAGGAATCCTGTAGGATTTCCTGTAGCTGCTTCTCATCCTGAAATGCAAGCCAAAATGAGTAGGGCTACAACTGCTGACGAGGGTCTTGGTTGATAAGAAATCTAAATGGAAGGTATCAGGTATGGTGAGTGAAACACTGCTGCTTTGATTTTTCATTAAAAAAAAAAATTGCTTCCAGCATGAAGGAAATAGGATTTCTATGTGTGACTATGTAGGGACATAAAAATGAGTGCAATGGAGGTGTACAGAGATGGAAAAAGGGCAACATATGGCGATGGATGGAAGCAGGGAGGTTTACAAGCCTCATAGATAGATTCCCAAGCCTCGGGTCCTCTTCTGAGATCGATTTTGGCTTTTCTATAGATTCTACAGGATCCTCCTGTAGAAGATACAAAGTTTCCTGTAGGAGGTGAAATTTCAGACCGAATGAGACCAAATCTTGAGAAAGGGTAATGGTCATGGAGGAATGGATTGTGAGGGATGCTTGCAGCCTGGTCATGTCCTTTGTCTTTGTCTTGTGCGATCCTCCTAAAACCTGTAATGACCTTCCTGCAACATGCAATTTATTCAACAGAAATTAGGTTCATTTTTCTTTTTTCCTTTTTCTTCTTTTCCTTTTTCTTTTTTTCTTTTTTTTTTTAGTCTAAGACAGCTGGGGCACCTCCAGGAGGTTTTCACCCTCACTGTCTGCCCTGGGTGTCTCCAAGAGGTTTTCACCCAAGGATCTTTTATTCCTTTTTTTTTTTTTGCTCAAGGTGTGGGTGGAGTGGAGACAGGGACCTGCTCCACTACCAGCACTGATTTACCCAGAATTTCAATGAACTCTTGCTTAGAAAGGGGCTTCCTGTAGATTTTCAATCGATGCCCATTGATGATAATGGAGATGGCTTCTTCATCAATGGTCCTGATAAGGACTGAACCATTGTCATTACATTTCTCCACTGTATATGGTCCCAACCATCTTGTCCTCAGCTTTCCCTCGAAATCCTTGTATCCTGAATCATATAACAACGCCCAATCTCCTAGTTGAAATTGAATTTCTTTCAGGTGCCAGTCATGCCATATATTTCTTTGAATTTGGACTACCTCTGAGTGGAGAAGGGCCTGCATTCTCTATTCATCTAATCCATTCAGCTGAAGTAATCTTTCCTGTTGTGCATGGCTAAGATCTAGGTCTAGCTGAGCTGCCAACCTTAACGTGTTATATTCAAATTCTATGGACAAAAAAGCCTTCTTCCCGTAGACCAGCTCATAGGGTTTTAAACCTATTGTAGTTTTCCAAGTAGTGTTATAGGCCCAGGTGGCCTCAACTAAGCGATCTGCCCAATCTTTCCTGCTGATGCTCACTACCTTAGTCAAAATCCCTTCCAAAGCCCTGTTAGTAACTTCCACCTGTCCATTTTCGTGTGGATGATAAGGGGTGGAAGTTCTGTGCTTAATCTTGTGATGAGTGAGCAGGTCTTCAATTAGGTTAGAGGTGAACTGACTTCCTTGATCTGTGACTAATTCTCTTGGGTAGCCAAACTTGTAGAAGATATTTTCCCTTAAAAACTCAACTACTTTTTCTTATATTGCTACTTTGATTGCCTTTGTTTCTGCGCACTTTGTCAGGCAGTCCGAGCACACAATGATGTAGGATCTTTTTTGAAGTAGGGTTGATAGGACCCATAAAGTCCATGCCCCACTTCTCAAATGGCTCTAAAGTCACCTGAGGCTGTAAGGGCATCTCATCCTTTGGAGTAGATTTCCCCATCCTTTGACATCTATCACATTGGCTAATGTATCTTCTAACATCTTGACAAAGAGTGGGCCAATAGTACCTTGTCTGTAGAATTTTGAAGGCGGTTATTTTTGCTGCAAAGTGGCCTCCACAGGGCCCATCATGACAGGTTAAGAGGATGTCAAAAACTTCCTCCTCCCTGACACATGTCCTCAAAATACGATCTAGGCCAAGCTTAAAAAGATTTCCCCCAATCCAAGCGAATGGGGCACTTTTCCTCATGATCTTGTTCTTCTCTTTTGAGGATAGGTATGGTGGGAACTGAGCTGAAACCAAATAATTTGCTATATCAGCAAATCATGGAGAGAGTACTAAAATAGAAAACAGGTGTTCATCTAGCATTTGATCATCCACCATCCCTTCTTCACCTACAGGAAAATCTATTCTAGATAGAAAATCAACAACAACATTTTCCTTACCTAGCTTATCAACAATGGTCAAATCAAATTGCTGCAATAAAAGTAACCATCTAATGATACAAGCATTTACATCAGGTTTGTTCATCAAATACTTAATTGTCACATGATCAGTATGCATGAATGTTTGATAGCTAGTGATGTAGTGTCTGAACTTGTTTAGGGAATGGACTACAACCAGAAGCTCTTTCTCGGTTACAATATAGTTTAACTCTGCCTTGGACAGGTTTTTACTGACAAAATATATGGCATACGGTAGCTTCTCTTCAACTTGTCCTAAGGCTGCTCCTATGGCTTTGTTCGAGGCATCTATGTGAATGTGGAAAGGTAGGGCCCAGTTTGGACCTCTCAAGATTGGGGCAGTTATCAGCTTACCTTTCAAAGCATCTAGAGCCTCTTGACAGTTGTCAGTCCATATGAACTCAGCATCTTTTCCCAAAAGACCAAACAATGGAGAGGCTAGCTTACTGAAATCTTTAATGAATCTTCTATAATATCTTACTAATCTTAGAAAACTCCAAACACCTCTTACTCTTTGAGGAGGCGGGACCCTTTGGATGAGAGCAATCTTGTTGGGATCCACCTATAAACCTTGCTGAGAAATTGTATGACCTAGCACGATCCCTTCAGTCATTAGGAATTCACATTTATCAGGATTGAGGGACAATTTATTTCAATACACTTGGCTAAAACTTTCCTTAGGTTAGTTAGAGCTTCTTGAAAGTTAGAACCATAAGGGGTAAAGTCATCCATATAGATTTCCACTGAATCATGAATTAGCTCAACGAATATACTCAGTACTGCTCTCTGGAAAGTGGCAGGAGCATTGCATAACCCAAAGGGAAGGACCCGGTAGGCAAATGTACCCCATGGGCAAGTGAAAGTGGTCTTATCTTGGTCTTCCGAGCTGATTTGGATCTAATTATACCTGCTAAACCCATCTAGGAAGAAAAAGAACTTCTTCCCTGCCAGGCCATCTAACACTTCATCTATGAAAGGCAAAGGGAAATGGTCCTTCTTGGTAGCTTTGTTGAGTTCTTGATAGTCTACACAGATTCTCCACTTCCCATTTTTCTTGGGCACAAGCACCAAAGGAGAAACCCACTCGTTGTCAGAGATTGGGTAGATGAATCTTGCATCAAGCAACTTTTGCAGTTCTTCTTTGACAATGTTCTTAAGGGATGGATTCATCCTCCTTTGAGCTTGCCTAACTGGTTTACAATCCTCTTTAATGTAAATGTGATGGGTACAGACTGAGGGGTGGAATCCTATCATCTCCTTATAGCTCCAAGCAAAAGCATTCAAATGGTTGTTCAATAAGCTACACATCTCTTTCTCGTGAGAGGGGGATAGGGATGAGTTGATCTTCAAGGTTCTTTCAGAGCCAAATTCCACTTTCTTAACTCGGAGAGAGGTCGGATCAGCCACACAGATATCCACTAAAGAACTGGCTTGGGTTTCTTCTACCAACTCTTCTAATGGCAGCACATTGGGAGGTGGATTTTGAATCAAATTCTTAATAAGATCATCCTCGGTTTGAGGACCTCCCCTGGTGGCTTCCACTGTGCATAATGGTGTAGAGTAGACTTCATCCTCATCTCCCTCCTCCAACCAGAGAGGTAAGTCATGTTCTAGCAGAGGTTTGGCGGGAGGATATAGGACTAGCTGTTTGGACATATGCCCATTCTTAATGGTCATGCTCCCAACTCGACAACTGATGTAAGCATCTGCAGTAGCTAACCAAGACCTTCCCAAGATGAGGGGGTACCTAGTGAGTTTTTCCTTTGGCTGAAGGACCAAGAAGTCAATAGGGTACTCCCAAGAATCAATAGAGACCATGACATCTTCCACAATCCCCTCAGGAGTCACCGTGGAGCGGTTTGCCAACTACAGTATTGTTGAGGTCTTTCTTAGGGAACTCTGAAGGTTGAGTTTGAATATAGTGTCCCTGGTCGTTACGTCAATGGCAGCCCCTAGATCAATCAATGTGTGGTGGATTATGGTGCCATTGATGTGGACATCGACTACAGGTCTCCCAGAGTCGAGATATTTTGGACATATTACTTGTCCCAACATTAGGTTAGACAGTTGCCCTATGACATTGATAGTTGGGGCATCTCTCTTACGCCTGCCTGGGTGCCTGAAACACTTCTCTTTTATGAATTTGTTGTAGATTGGTACATCTTTTATGGCCTGGAGAAGTGGTATTTTTATACATAACTATTTAGCTCTCCCAAAACTTTAGTCTCTTATGGGTTTGGTTGCATGGTTCCAGTTAGTCTCTTAGGAAAGGGTGGGATGGTTTTGGGTTCACTTTCATGTTTTTCTTCCTCATCCTCCTTAGGAGGAGGTTGGCTATCTGGGAGGACCTTCCCAGATCGTAGGTTGATCTCCTAAATCTCCACAACATAGGTAGGAACAGTAATAACAATATGGGGGCAATAGGGGCGCAACAATATTAATAAGGGGTACAACTACAATAGTAATGGGGTAATCACTAGTATTATAGGGACCCAACATGCCCCTCTCCTTCAAAAAAAGTTTTGTCCTCAACACTTGAGTAGTTTTGGATACTTCTGTATAAAATTCTCATCCTCCCATGTGGAATCTTCAGTAGATAAGTTATTCCACTTGATAAGATACTCCGAAATTGATCGATTTCGTAGTTGTCCAGTTCTTGTTTCTGTGACTGCTTCCGATTCCAATATAATTTTTCCTTCCTCATAAAGTTCTGGCAATATTGTTTGAACTGGGAGCTTGTCGCCTATAACCTTCTTTAAACATGAAACATGGAAAACTGGG
>APFE031403007.1:22701-41656 GCA_000404065.3 Pinus taeda
TATATATACACACACACACACACACACACACACATATATATAACTTCATAATCATCTATAAAAATAAGGAATTGTTTATCCTCAATTGTGAAGTTTAAGTGAGTTGTGGAACTTACCTGCGATGTGAAGAATCCTTTTACAAATAGAATGCATTGAACTATTGCTCTAATAAGGTCATAATCATTACAACTAACATATGGAGAACATCTCTCCACCCAACCATAGGCTCAACTGCATCGTATCCTTCTACAGCTGGCCACCCCCAAGCCCTCAATCTATTATCATGCCATATTTTCTTGGGTTGTTGCCCAAAGATAGAGAGATGTCTTTCTTCTTCTTCACCTTTCTTAAATAGAATCCATCCATCATAAATAAGTCAATCCTTAGGATCCACTTGTCAGTTTTAATTTTTCCTTTATCTCGAATTTTCCATTCGAGTGTCTTATTTTTAGTTTTTTTTTTTCCTTTTTTATTAGATAAGTAGTTTATTTATTTTATTATTGTTATTTTACTTATTTAATTTTCGGGCATTACATACTCTCCCCCTTCAAGGAACTTTATACCAAAGTTTACTTTCATCGTCTGGCTTATTTATTCATTTTCACATATATGGTTTGGTACATCACGTACCCTAGGCATCTCGTCTACCCCTAATGCAAGCATCTAGTCTAGTACATTATGTACCCCAAGCATCTTCCCCCGAGGTAGGTGTAACATCCCCATCTACCTCATAGCCTATTCCAAGGGTAGAATAAGGTATTACTATCATGGAACCAACCTCCATAGTCTTGTCATGGAAATGGGGTCTTAAAATTTCATCATTTTTTAGTATCCTCAAATTTAAAAATAAACATCGCCATTGTGTTCGGCTCATCAAGAGATTTTTGGCAATATAAAATTTATTGAAAACTGATTCTCGAACCAAAAGATATAGCCATTTGAAGTCATGCCACTAAATTTTGGCCATGTTGGCATTGCACTGCCACTTGGTGTCCATGTGGTAGCCTTCCACCCTTTAATGGAGGTCCACATTATCATACATGGTCCATGTGGCTTTGCCACATCGTAATCATGTGGTCCCTACCATTCTACCCCCCCCCCCCTTGACCTTGTAATTCAACCATTCCACATATATAATCCATCTACCCTTCGACCCTTGCATGTCTTCAACAAAGTGGTTACACCTGAAGCCTTGAGACAAAGATGTTCAATGTTAAAGGATGGAGGGACTTTCTATTAACCTCATCCGCAACCGCAACACACATGTTGTGAGGTCTGAGACCTCGAGACTGAGACAAAATTCCTTCCACGTTATATGTTGGAAACATTCTTGTCTCCATTAGTCCTTGCCCTATTTCCCATAGCGCACCTAGCGACTCCTTCGATGGCCCAATATGACATCATGCTAGCATCATCCCACCCACATGGTCTTCTCTGAGAGTGTTACACATTGCACACTTTTGAACCCCTAACCCTCTGATATGGTCGATTTTGGCTGTCACATGGCACACCACCATGGTGCCATGTTCGCCCATGTTATCCACCGTGGTGCCATGTCATCAAGACACATAGCCTAGGTTACACCAACTTCGATGCAAGTCATGTTTTCCTTTGTAATTGTTTTGGCCCCTTTGGGTGGTTTCTGCCGTTAGAAACCCACAAGATCTTACTTCTGGCTCTACCCACAGTTGTCCATCATCAATCGTATACAGGTGTCACCTGCAACCTCAAGGCCTGAGACGGGAATTCCTTATGGAACTTGTAGGAGAAATTTTCTTCTCAGCCTCAATCTCTCGGTGCCGCGTTTGTGCTTACCCAAAGGGCTCCCCTAGGTTTGAGACCCCGATGTCCCCAGTCAGGGATTATTTACGTTAACGGTTGGTAACATTGTCATCTCAACCCCCATTTCTTGCCCTTGAAACTTAATCATTTACACTCCACATCTTGAGCTTCTTGCGCACGCACGTGCGCGCGCGCACACACACATATAGTTCCAATTTCAACCATTATAACTAGACACAAAAATACTCAGGGAGCCATAGTTAACTTTATAAGCATAATAAAGTTGAAGGTAGCATCAAGCCTCTCATCCATGCATTTTACAACTCATTCTAACACAAGAATTCAACCAACAACATAGATTTACCCACATCTTATGCTTAGGCAATTAAATTGAATTCAAGCTCATAGATGAGCACAGAGGGAAACCATTCCTCAAAAATCATACAAGAAATCAATATTCCTCATTACTTATACATGAATTAAACCTTTCCTCATTAATTTCCTCGGACATGACATTCATCATTATTAACATATACATTCAACAACATAATGAGCATGTATATAACATTCACGTACACATATGTTCATATAAGCACTTATCTTATAGTGAGCACTCTGGCAACTGAGATTGGGACTTCAACTCTCCACCCAACCTTAGATTGGATTGCATTGAAACCTTTCTTGCAATCAATCACCCCTAAGGCACATTCAAAGATTAAGGATTTCTCCAAGGAAATAACCAATGTTGCCATTTGAAACAGGGATTTCGGAGATTATTCCATCTCCACCCACTAGCTAATCAAGGGAATCAAAATATTACACTACCTCCACCCTCAGATCAATTCCCCCAATGGCTCCACCATGAAATGAGAGTCCAAACTCACTGAGAATAACTAGGAACAATGCTCTTAGTGGCTCCACCCTAAATTGGGTGTCCATAACTCACTATAAAAAACAAAAGGTCATCTAGAGATCACATAAGTGATCATTAGACCTGCAAACCAAGAAGAGGAAGGCATTATGGGCATTCCTTGATCGGGAATCCAAGTAGTATATCCACCCAACCCAGGAATCCATAGGCTTTTGCCCTTCACCTGAGAGATGCCCAACTAGCTCTTCCAGTGCTCAAAACCAAATAGTCTTCTCTTGTTTATCCTAGTGCAATATGCTCCCCTTTATGAATCCTCTCATGCCTCGAGTTTTTTTCCTTCGAATGCCTCTCCCTTTTCAGAATCCTCATTGTTTCAACTACCCCCCCATATGGCATGCGGTCATGCGTTATCCCCTAATGGAAAGTCTCCCACCAGTGGTTTTGTTACGATTGTGTGTGGTCATGGGGGTGTTGTCATGCCGACTCCCCATGCCACTTCCTTTGCTACCCTACCAGTGTTGCCCAACTCTTTTATTTCTCCTTTTTTTCTTGTGGACTTGCCCAAGAGAAGTATGGGCTTGTCTTCTCTTCCTCCAACTTTATTCAATGTGTTATCAGCTCATTAAGTGTTTGTCTCCTCCCAGCTCCAAGGAACCTCCTTCCCCAAGCTCTAAATCTATGTCCCCTATCTCAGGCCATTTAATTATAGTAAAAAATTACAATGTTTACAAAAGGGAATTTGACCAAAAGGGTTGTCACAACAGGGGTATGGTCTAGTGCATCATTTACCCTAGGTATCTACCACCAAGGTAGGCATTTGGTTTGATACATCATGTACTCTAGGCATCTCATACGCCCAAGGCAAGTATCTAGCCCAGTACAACATGTACCCCAAATATTTACTCCTAAGGTACGCATTTGGTTTGGTACATCATGTACTCAAAGCATATGTCATCAAGGTAGGCACCCAATAAGCATATGTTTCCAAGGAAGGCATCTAGCCTGGTACATCACATACCCCAAGCATCTGCCACCAAGGTAGGGATCTACTACCAAGGAAGGCATCTATTCTAGTACATTACGTACCCCAAGCATCTTCCACTGAGGTAGACATCTATCCTGGTACATCACATACCCATGCATCAAAGTTTCACATGCAACTCCCTCCTTCGTTTTAGATTTTGGCATCAGAGCTCTAAGGTATAAGAAATACTAGCATAAGTAAGCGATTGAGTTGTCCCCAAGCCACAAGATTTTACTTGTAGATATTCTCCCTCATAGGTATGGGCTCCCATGAGATCAACAAATAAGTCATCACTCTCATCCATTAGTGGATTACATATCAATCATCACCTCAACATGCAACCAAGGCATTAGTCATAATTATAACATCATCATCTCATGCGAAATAACTCAAATGATAACTCTCACATGTAATTAGAGAACACAACATCAATGCTATGAAAATATCGTGAATTGTGAGGCATCACATGCTCATGCACGACATCATTAAACATCTTATCATAGAGATGTATGCAATTTCACATGACATGACATCATGAAATTATAAAGTTAACACCTTTGTCAAAGATACAACAATATTGCATGTTAACTCAACATGATCATACCATCAAACATGGCCTGCTTTCTTTGTTGCATGTGCCATTAAACATACCATCATAAAACTGTATGAAATTCACATGACATCGCATCATGAAATGCTATCATAAAATTATCGCTTTGACATATCCTAGTCACTAATATAGCATTACCACATGTCAACATACCATCATTATCAAAGTACCTTAAAACATAGGTAGAGTGATCACATCAATGATTTAGTAAGTATCTCAACTATCAACTAGTCATGTTTCATCTATTAAAAGGAATATTCATTCAAAGCCCCATTTTAAATATGCATATGTCTAAATTAAGTTAGTGAGTCCTATTCAATTAATAAAATAACTGATCAAATAGATAGGGAAAGTCATGACGCATAGTGTTTTCTTCCTCCTAGGTAGTAGACCTTAGGCTATATTAGTCCCATTAGATCTTAACTTGTTCAATTTCTTGGTTCTTATGCCTACAAACCCTGTGGTATAATATAGAGAATGATTTTACCTAGAGGTCTCCCTCCTAAAAAACTTGAAATTCCTCCAATTTCAATACATGGGATGGGTCAAGTACATAATGCCTAAGTAGAAAAACATGGAACATATTATCCACCTTTATTAAATTGGGTGGCAACTAAAGCTTATAAGCAATTTTTATAATCCTTTTTAGAATCTTAAATGGCTCGACAAACCTACATGATAGCTTTACTCCTTCACCAAACCTAAGAAACTCTTAGAGGGTGCAACTCTAGCAAAAAATCATGTTATCTGCCTTATTACTTCTATCGGTTCTCTTTGCATTTGCATAACTTTTCTATTGATTCCTAGCTCCCTTCAACCTTTGCTTCATGGTACTAATTTGTTCGTCTATTTCTTGGAGCATGTCAGGTCCCAACATGGCTCAATCCTCTAAAAAATCCCCACTTAAAAGTGTAGGACAAGGTCTCTCTTATAAGACTTCATATGGAGTTGCGTGAATGGAACTATGAAAACTATTGTTCTATGCACATTCCATTAAGGGAAGATATTTATACCATTAATTATGTTGGTCCATAACATGCGTTCTCAACATTTCCTCTAGAGTCTGGTTTACTCTTTTTGTTTATTTTTCAATCTCTAGATGACAAGTAGAACTAAAGTTGAAGTGTGTTCCCATAGAACTTGGGTGGCTCTGCCAAAATTTAGAAGTAAATAGTGCATGATTATTCAAGGAACCCCATGCAGGCAAACTATCTCTTTTATAAAAAAATGAGTGATAGTAGTTGCTTCAAAGGTGCTCTTAAATAGAATGAAGTGGGCACTCTTGGTGAGTTTATTAATGATTACCATGGTGCAATCAAATCTTTAGGTGGCTGTAGATAAGCCTCCCAAAAATAATATTAAAATAATTTCCCAATTAGTTTCTATTATATCATGGGGTTGTAGTAGACCTATAAGGTGGTGGTGTCCTACCTTAACTTGCTGACAATCTAGATACCAAGTTATAAGTTGTTTTATATCCTTTTTCATTCCTGCCCCAAAAAAAATAAACTTTTCAAGTTCTCATGCATGCTTTTTTCTCCCAGATGTGCAACACAAGGAGCTATATGGGCTTCCTTCATTATCTACTCCTAATATCTTTGATGTTTGTCACATACATCTTACCTTTATATCATAGTAACCCATAATTTTCTAAGGTGTACCCTTTCCATTCCAATTTTGTTCTTATCCTCTCCTATAAGGCAAATTTTATCCTTTGGTATTGGTGATCTTTCATAAGGTGGCTTAAAAAATTGGCTTCTTAAGTCTATCAATGATAGTGTTGAAATGCAGTATAGACCTTCTACTTAAGGCATCTACAACTGTGTTTACCTTTCCTTTTATGGATAATACTGTGAAATCATATTTACAAAACATCTCACTCCAATGTCATTGCTACACATTAAGGTCATTTTATATAAAAATATGTTCATGGCACGAGGAAGCCTGTTAGGCCCATAACCCACATGTCCCAAGATTGAAACCTAGATATGATACCATATATGTGGAACTCCATAAACATTTATTAAAACTAAATATTTGTTTATCCCCAATTACAAAGTTAAAGCGAGTGATGGAACTTACCTACCAGGTGAAGAATCCTCTTACAAAATTGAATGCATCATCTTGTTGCTCCATTATAATCTTGCTCATCGCAACCAACATATGGGGGGTGACTCTCGACCCAACCATAGGCCCAACTACACCATAGCCTTCTACTATTGGCTATCCCCAAGCCCTTAATCTACTATTATGCCATATTTTCTTAACCTATTACCCCAAACCAAAGAGATGTATTTCTTCTTCTACACCTTTCTTACATAGAATCCATCCATATTAAAGAACTCAATCCCCGAGATCCAATTGTCATTTTTAATTATTTCATAATCTTTCCTTTTCTTTCCCGTGTCTTATTATTAGTGTTTTCTTCCCCTTTTAGTAGATACATAGTTGTATTTATTTATTAATTATTATTTTACTCATTTAGTGGTTTGGGGAATTATAAAACTACATTAATAAAAGGAGAATTAAGTACAAGAAATATGTTACTTGGAGGATTAAGCTTCCATAATCATGTAATAGTACTTTAATGGAATGAAATATTTGATAAAACATGCATTATTGTTGTTTTCCGAGTTTGGATTAAGTCAATGTAAAAAATCCAATATTAATTAGTAATAGGTATTATATGGTATGGTTGAGGACAATGATCATCAAATAAGAGGTTAAAATTTTGCCAAGGTGCACATTTGCTACCATCTCTATTCTACAACATACATGCAATGTGGTCATCTCCCTGCAAGCCATGCAATTGAAGTTTCATCATTAAAAGGTGAACCATGTGACATGGTTGAAGTTCTACATGGCAAACAATTTTCTATTGGCATACATATTCACGATCATGAGTGCACCACATGCTTAAAAGTTGCACCACATGCTTAAAAGTTGTTAACATGTTGACGGTGTTGGATCTGCCAACACGTAAGGGGATCTCCTCGGTAAGAAGTCCCAATTAGACCTCAGACTATTTGGTGTAGGAGTCCCAGTAGTGGGTCGTAAAGAAATGCCTTGATCGCGATGTCACACAGAGGCAAGTAAGATAACTCTGTCAGTAGCGAGGGTGTGAACGCTATAGTGAGTTAAGGAAGGTGCATGAGAGGTTCCTAACACAAGTGGGTTGAGATGAGTGTGCCCCTTGGCAACCTATAAGTGTAATCAGTTGGGAAGGGAACACACGAGCAAAGATGCATTACAAGCTAGAAAGCAGGTCAGTTCGACAATCCAAAGTGATGGTTAAAACAACAGTACATCTGCAACAAGATTCATATAATTGCATACAAAAGTGTTCATACACAACTACATAAGTTAAACAACATACATTGCTATAGTAACAAAACAATCCAACTACAATAACAACATATGCATGAAAACGGGTTGGCTCTTATTATATAAAGAAGTGTAAGTTCCAATCATACAATACATCCATGTAAACTTGCTAGCCCCAACAGTGAAACGTTACAGCCACATCTGCTTGCTCCTCCAAAGAGATGTACTAGCTCCGTGTAGTGGATAAGCCAAGGCACATTACAATATTGTCCAAGCTCTCTCCAAGATAGTCTTATTGGAAGCTTGGTTGACCAAAAGCCTATACAATAATTTATGATAGACTATTCATAGCAAAGGGTGGGGTGACCCTTGACATTCCCCTTTGCGAAAATTCATCTACCCTCACGACTCTTCATCTACTCTATGACTGTTGCATCCAACTATTGACACTTGACTTACAGTTGACATGATGTTACATTACAATGCACATGAATTCATGTGAGATAATATGGCTTGAGCAAGCCATGCAAGACATCACTCACAATCGGTCTGTTGTGATGAGACCAACTCTTTGACATGCTTGTGATGGCGAAGGTGGTGAGATGATGCCAATCTTGGTCGTCCGTGATGGTGTGCATACACCCCATGCTGACATCTTGTTGAAGCGAACTCTTGCCTCTGTTGCAACCGGTGCATTGGTTCGGCTCCTTCATCCAACTCATCTGCTAACATGCACATGGTCTTCTTGGGTGCGGTTGAACCGACAACACACTAATGGATAGTGTCCATGCTGATATTCAAGTGTGTGCTGGTGGTCATGCGCATCAACTTGCCGAAGTACATGTTCAGCTCTAGTTGGACTTCTTTCTTGTCTTCGCCTTGGTGAGTGTGCTAAATGGGTTGGATTGCATGCATGCGCACAATGACATGCATGTTGTTGAATCCCTTGCAAGTGATCAACAACATTGCTCACCATGTCTACTCCGTGCCAACTGCTGGGATGGATCTTTAACTTGTACCGGCGCAGTTTCGTTCGTTAGTGCATGTTGCGCCCACTATTGTTCATGTTCCTGCTGCAACTCATTCGTTTGTCTGTGCAGCTTTATGTTCTTCCTTGAGTTGTTGCTTCAGCACATACAAAGAAGAAGTCAAAGAACGATTCAGATCACTGATTGCAAAGAAGAAGTTAGATCTCACCTTTCTCAAACGTTGCAGGGATGCATCCATTATTCCTTCATTTGCCTGCATCAAACACAAATCATCATCAAACCTGTCGGTTGTTTTCCCTTCCCAATCCTAACCTTTTTTTATTAACCCTATTGAGTTATGTCTTATTCATTCATGGATCTAATCCTGATGATGAACCACAGAGGTTGGTTCAAAACGTAGATTCCAAAAAAACATGAATGCGATGACTCCGGAAGATAACACCACACAAAATACGGATCGCAAAAGCCTCAAATCAATAATTTTCAACCTGTACGAGAGGGATAAATTACAAGAATTTCGTATATTAGAATGAATGATTCAGATCACTGATTGCAAAGAAGAATTCAGATCTCACCTTTCTCAAACGTTGGAGGGACGCATCCATTATTCCTTCATTTGCCTGCATCAAACACAAATCATCATCAAACGTGTCGGTTGTTTTCCCTTCCCAACCCTAACCTTTATTTATAACCCTATTGAGTTATGACTTATTCATTCATGGATCTAATCCCGATGGTGAACCACAGAGGTTGGTTCAAAACGTCGATTCCAAAAAAACATGAATGCGATGACTCCGGAAGATATCACCACACAAAATACAGATCACAGAAGCCTCAAATCAATAATTTTCAACCTGTACGAGAGGGAGAAATTACAAGAAGTTCGTATATTAGAACGATTCAGATCACTGATTACAAAGAAGAAGTCATATCTCACCTTTCTCAAACGTTGCAGGGACGCATCCATCATTCCTTCATTTGCCTGCATCAAACACAAATTATCATCAAACTTATCGGCTGTTTTCCCTTCCCAACCCTAACCTTTATTTATTAACCCTATTGAGTTCTAACTGATTCTTTCATGGATCTAACCCTGATGATGAACCATAGAGGTTGGTTCGAAATGTCGATTCCGAAAAAACATGAATGCGATGACTCTGGAAGATAACACCACACAAAATACGGACAACAGAAGCCTCAAATCAATAATTTTTAGCCTATACAGGAGGGAGAAATTACAAGAAGTTTGTATATTAGAATGATTCAGATCATTGATTGCAAAGAAGAAGTCAGATCTCACCTTTCTCAAACGTTGCAGGGACGCATCCATTATTCCTTCATTTGCCTGCATCAAACACAAATCATCATCAAACCTGTCAGTTGTTTTCCCTTCCCAACCCTAACCTTTACTGACTAACCCTATTGAGTTATGACTTATTCATTCATGGATCTAATCCTGATGTTGAACCACAAAGGTTGGTTCGAAACATCGATTTTGAAAAACATGAATGCGATGACTCTGGAAGATAACACCACACAAAATACGGATCGCAGAAGCCTCAAATCAATAATTTTCAACCTGTACAGGAAGGAGAAATTACAAGAAGTTCGTATATTAGAACGATTTAGATCACTGATTGCAAAGAAGGAGTCACACCTCACCTTTCTCAAACGTTGTAGGGACTCATCCATTATTCCTTCATTTGCCTGTATCAAACACAAATCATCATCAAACCTGTCGGTTGTTTTCCCTTCCCAACCCTAACCTTTATTTATTGACCCTATTGAGTTTTGACTTATTCATTCATGGATCTAATCTTGAAGATGAACCACAAAGGTTGGTTCGAAACATTGATTCCTAAAAAACATGAATGCGGTGACTCCGTAAGATAACACCACACAAAATACGGATCACAGAAGCCTCAAATCAATAATTTTCAACCTGTACGGGAGGGAGAAATTACAAGAAGTTCGTATATTATAACGATTCAAATCACTGATTGCAAAGAAGAAGTCAGATCTCACCTTTCTCAAACATTGCAGGGACGCGTCCATTATTCCTTCATTTTCCTGCATCAAACAAAAATCATCATCAAACCTGTCGACTATTTTCCCTTCCCAACCCTAACCTTTATTTATTAGCCCTATTGAGTTCTGACTTATTCATTCATGGATTTAATCTTGATGATGAACCACAGAGGTTGGTTCGAAACGTTGATTCCGAAAAAACATGAATGTGATGACTCCGGAAGATAACACCACACAAAATACGGATCGCAGAAGCCTCAAATCAATAATTTTCAACCTGTATAGGAGGAAGAAATTACAAGAAGTTCGTATATTAAAATGATTCAGATCACTGATTGCAAAGAAGAAGTTAGATGTCACCTTTCTCAAATGTTGCAGGGACACATCCATTATTCCTTCATTTGCCGGCATCAAACACAAATCATCATCAAACCTGTTGGTTGTTTGCCCTTCCCAACCCTAACCTTTATTTATTAACCCTATTGAGTTATGACTTATTCATTCATGGATCTAATCCTAATGATGAACCACAGAGGTTGGTTCAAAACGTTGATTCCAAAAAAACATGAATGCAATGACTCCAGAAGATAACACTACACAAAATACAGATTGCAGAAGGCTTAAATCGATAATTTTCAACTTGTACGGGAGGGAGAAATTACAAGAAGTTCATATATTAGAAAGATTCATATCAGTAATTACAAAGAAGAAGTTAGATCTCACCTTTCTCAAACGTTGCAAGGACGCATCCATTATTCCTTCATTTGCCTGCATCAAACACAAATCATCATCAAACCTGTCGGTTGTTTTCCCTTCCCAACCCTAACCTTTATTTATTAACCCTATTGAGTTATGACTTATTCATTCATGGGTCTAATCCTGATGATGAACCACAAAGGTTGGTTCAATATGTTGATTCTGAAAAAACATGAATGCAATGACTTCGGAAGATAACACCACACAAAATACGGATCGTAGAAGCCTCAAATCAATAACTCCTTCTTTGTTCCATTCTCCATCTTCGCGCAATCTTCATGTCGTGCCATCACCTCATAGCCTGTGTCTCCAAATTTGCTTGCATCATCAGTGGATCTACTTGATCTTGCAACTTTTTTCTGCCTCTGTGTTGTCAACAACCTTCCTCTTGCATTCGTTGCATTCATTGCATTTGTTGTGTTTGCTGCATTCGTTGTGTTTGCTGTATTTGCTGCATTCATTGTGTTCGATATGTTGCCTTCAACCGTTGTTCATGACGTTGCTCATTGTGATATCTTGATGTTCTTGTCTATGAACAACTTGATACCTTCGTGAGTAGGCAAGCTCATAGACATTTGATCAACCACATCTCCAGGTGTGCTTTGAACGGTGTCTTCAACTCTGCTCTCTTAAAAACCATTGTACCTGCACTGCTGAGAGGCAGATGAACACCTGTAATACCTAGAGACATGGCAACACTCATGGCAACCAATCTGTCAGTTGAAAACCAAAATGAACTTGAGAACTGACTTACAACATACATGTGTGACTAATCATGAAGGTTGTGTAATTTCGGCCTTGAGGTCGGGGGACTGACTACCAAGACTGTGCAAGGCAAAGTTTGGGCTATTGGGAGACTGACTGACTGCTGGAACTATTCAATACACAGTCCAGTCTGACTATTGACTGCTAGAATTATGCAATCTCAGCTGGCAATGGATGTAGGCTCAGTGACTGCATTGCACAATTTTCTGGGCCAACAGTCACTGTCCCTAAAAAATGTGCGAAACAGTCCTAGAGGACAGTGCCTGGGCAGAAATGCACATTTCCTAAGAGGAAGACAAAGCCTTCCCTCTCAGGATTGTGCAATGATGTCTTAGTGAGGCAGAGTCCGGGCTGAGGCTGCCCAGACTTGCTGACAAGCAACTGAAAGTGAATGTGAGTGTGAATGCATGGTGATACTGAGTGTAAGCATAAGTGAATGATCATGCATGCAAACGATGAATGACAAATTCAGAAAATGGAACAACATGCATGTGGGTGAGGCGAGTCGCTAAATCGACGACCGTTTGTGAAAAACAGTTTCATGCATGTGACAACAGTGAGATAGCAACGAAAATTGAAATAAGGATAAGACAAGCTAGTATACTTGTAAACAACAACAAGCGCTCATTGAAATCAAGCAAACAATACTCACACAAGTGAAAACACAAAAAATGACAAAAAAGCAACACAAGGCATGGGAAAGCGGGCTTACCCCAAAACAACTGAGCTGAACGTGCCAACTGCTCTGAGATGTGATGTGGGATGTCAGAGTTGAAAGGTTGATGTGAGGAATGATGAGTTTTGATAACATCGAGGTTTTGACGTGCATGCCACAAATCTAGGGAAAGCAAAACTTGGTGGGAGGTTTCTGAAATGATTCTTGCATGTAACCTACAACTACTAAACATAGACCCTTGAAACAAGTGATGCCTTTGCATGCTACCTTGGGAGAAGCAGACCATACATGCAAATCTGTTTTGCTTGGTCTCAAAGGGAACCGGTCAACTCAGTTGCACATGTGAGGGGTTGTTCGATTGCTGAGAGAAAATGCGCAATTCTGGCTGGGAGTTGGGCTGGTTGCCCAGGAGATTTATGCAATTTCTGAGCAGAGCAACTGACTGCTGCCTAGATTTGCGCAAATTTTGGGCTCAGCAGCCCTACTGGAGAAAATTGTGCAATTTTCACTGTGAGTGTTCACTGCCAAAATTACGCAATTTTGGAGCCAAGTAGGCTGCTAGTCAGGATTGCACAATTTTTGGAGCGAAGGCTGGCTGCCCTCTAGAATTGCGCAATTTCTTGGGGGAGCTACTCATCCTGCAGCTGGACTAAGTCCGGGCGATCAACCTGTGAGGGGAATGAATCGAGTTGTGATCGATAGGCTGCCTTTGTGCTATAAAAACACTGAAGCTTGTGTACTTGATGAAGCAAGACATGATGCTGTGAAGTTTGGAAGGAGGGATCCAAAATGAAGCTAAGGAAAAATTTTGGAGGGTGGTTGTATCCGCTATAACACTTGGCAACGCATTGGTAGAACTCCAACGCTCTGAATGGACCTTGTTCGTGAAAAGCAAGTCTAACGTCTCCAAAAGTATTGTTCAGTTCTCAACTCCTCTTGGTTTCCATACTAGCTTGATTGTAGGATGTAGCATCTGCCAAGATCTTGGTCGATTGACACACATTCCAAGCCAAGGAAACACAGTTGTTTCGATTAGGGTTGAGGGGTATATTGGTGCACAAGCAGTATAGTCGTCAGAGTCTTAGTTTCGTCTCTAGTGTTGCTTCATTGCCAGCAGGCTTGGACAGTACCCCGATGAAGTCACATAGGAACACAAGGATGGCTTCGCTGGCAGTGAGCCTGGTCAATACCCTGATGGAGTTACTTGCATCACCTCTCTGCGTAGGAAGCGTTTCTCTTCTTTCACCTATTCATTTTCAATTTTTTCAAGCTTTTTTCACTTTTTCATTTTTTTTATTTTCATCTTCGTAACTGTGCATAACACTTATTCATTTTAGAGGCGGAAGAGGGATCCCGACTTATTGAGAGTAGAAGAGGTTGTTCTTGCAGAGAAGTAGTTTATTATACGTCTGACGTGCCTGTTAAGGTTTTCCCCCTCACCTTACTCTCCTTGACTGAGCTGACAAGGGTTAACCCAAAAACAACCGACTAGAGTAGGTGACACTAGTTAGCACGCAAGTGTTGTGTTTTCACCAAGGTTCACTTCAAAAAATACGCTTTTTCCTTCAACGTATCATGGACTAAAAGTAACAAGCTCTTCATACAGACACATGATGACAAAATACCAAGTAGTGATAGCAGTACAGGGCCTCTTGTACTTTACCTAGCTTTCTTCAAGATTCATACATAGTTTCATGCGAAACTAACCTACGAACGAAGCAAGCAAACTAACAAACAACAAAGCAAAGCAAAAGCAAAAGCAAAAGCGAAAGGAAAAAAAGTAAGCAAAAAAGCAAGAAAACAAACAAGCAAACAAAGCAAGTAAGAAAACAAGCATGCATGCAAACAACTGAAAGCAAACACTACTCCTACTCCTAAGCTAACGGTGCATGGGTCATCTCACATGAAGTGATACTTCCAATCTAGCCACCATCGCATTGGTTATCTCATGTTGATGAAGGCATGGTTCACAAACAAGACAACTGTGCGAACAAGCAAACAAGAAAGCTGTAACAGTGAAGACAAACACACTCCAAGCTTACAAGTGACCACAGAACAAAGATGAGTGAAAGTGCATGACATGCATTCTATGGTACTGCCATGATGTTGTGCTACACTGCGTGTAGATGTTGAGTGTATGCATGCTCTTGACTGTGACATGAAAGCAAAAGTAAGAAAGGTAGACCACTTGTGTTGTGCATGTGTGCTTGCTGTGTAAGATTCCTCCAATGCATGAGTGATGGGATCGTGTAGTTCGAGTGGAGGAAGCGAAATCTGTATGTTTGGTTTATCTTTAGTGCAAAGCATAGAGTGATGAGGAGCCTTGAATGTTTCAACAATTTCTTGACCGGAAGTGAAACCAACCTCAGGACAGTGAGGACCTGACATAACCATCAGCTCGGACTGAAGTGCCTCAACATTTTGGTGGGTTTCGACTTCATTGACATATATATCATCGTAGATAAATGTCTTGGATAGATTAACAATGATTGAATCAACATCGTGACCAGATGAGGAAGTGAACATATCACGACAACCAAGATCAGAAAATTCGGGATGTTTGTTGGCATCCTCATGATTTGATGAATCGGGTAGAGGGGTAGATGAGAAGCAAAGAGGTTCACCCTCTGTGTTTTCAAGAAAGATAAATGACAGATTGAATGGATTTTCTGAGGAAGATGTGTTCTCTTGGCACTGTAATGACAGACTGGCATCCGAGGTGTCCTGTGAATCATCAGAAGTGGAAACATCCGGAAATGGGTTTTCACAGGGGAAATTAGTAGTGGAAGAATCACAAGGGATGTCAGGATGAAGTGGATGAGGCGTGGTTGGAAGGGAGTCATCCTTCAACGCAGACTCTTCTTTAGATTCCCGCACACACTCATCATGAATGACGGCACAGATTTGTTGCATAACACCAACTCTGTCAACAGCTTGATCCTCGTTCACAACAAGTGAGGAGTTCGGAATGGGAGAACACAAGACAATACAATCTGGAGGATCAACAGAACGCGAGGATGGAGGTCGAGGAAATGATTCCACATGACAACCAACATGATTGCAAGCCAAAACTGCAAAATCTCAAGAGCAAGTGGGGTGGGAGAATGTGACAATTCAACAGAGGTGTGTGCATGATCTCCCACATCACTCTGTGGTGGTGGAGCTATATGATGAGGTGAAGGCGAACATTCACTTGTGACAATGACTGAGCTTGCTCATGATTTCAAGAATTGCGGATTTTTCGATATGTAAAGAAAATACTCAAATCTCCCATCGAGAAATTCCGAGTTAATGTCATCTTCTCGGAATCGGTACACAAGATTACAAAACCGTGTGTGAAATTGTTTAACGGATTCATTGGGTGCTTTTCTTAATTCCAGAATTTCTTTGTTGAGTGCTTTATAGTTAAAGTGATTGAAAGAACAGTCTATCTTTGCGAGCAGATGAGCAAGAGAATGAATAGATTTTTTGGGCAGTGTGGCACACCAGTGCATTGGGTGCCCTTGAAGCGTGTAGACGAATAGTGCACAACTCATGTACTTTTCAAAGAATCCATGTCTTTCGCATGAGCCTACAACGCCAACCCCGTGCCTAACCAAGGCTACGTAGCCTCCACCATCAAATGTTTTATGAGACAAGTTATCTAAGAGATTTTTCGAGATGATGAGATCATTTCCATAAGACATACATTCTGGAAAAGCAACTCGGTAGTTAGTCATAATAGATGTGTAGAGATTCAAAACACATGTGACGACTCATCTTGTCATCTGGCCCTCCTTATAGCGGCCAAATGTTGATTGTGCTGGACCCGCCAACATGTAAGGGGATCTCTTCAGTAAGAGCTCCCAATTAGACCTCAGACCATTTGGTGTAGGATTCTCAGCAGTGGGTCCTAAAGAAATGCCTTGACCGCAATGTCGCCTAGAGGCAAGTAAGATAACTTTGTCAGTAGCAAGGGTGTGATCGCTGTAGTGAGTGAAGGAAGGTGCATGAGAGGTTCCTAACATAGGTGGGTTGAGATGACTGCACCCCTTGACAACCTGTAAGTATACTCAACTGGGAAGGGAACACACGAGCGAAGATGCATCACAAGCTGGAAAGCAAGTCAGTCTGACAATCCAAAGTGATGGTTAAAACAACAACACATCTGCAACAAGATTCATATAATTGCATACAAAAGTGTTCATACACAACTATGTAAGTTAAACAACATACATTGCTACAACAACTAGAACATTCCAACTACAAAAACAATATGTGCATGAAAACGTAATGACTCTTATTATATAAAGAAGTGTAAGTTCCAATCATACAATACATCCATGTAAACTTGCTAGTCCCAACAGTGGAACGTTACAGCCACATCCACCTGCTCCTCCAAAGAGATGTACTAGCTCCATGCAATGCAGAAGCCAGGGCTCGTTACAATATTATCCAAGCTCTCTCCAAGATAGTCTTATCGGAAGCTTGGTTGACCAAAAGCCTATATATGAGTTATGAGGGACTATTCATAGCAAAGGGTGGGGTGACCCTTGACATTCCCCTTTGTGACAGTTCATTTGCCCTCATGACTCTTCATCTACTCTATGATTGTTACATCCAACTATTGACACTTGACTTACACTTGACATGACATTACATTACAATGCACATGAATTCATGTGAGGCAACATGGCTTGGTCAAGCCATGTAAGACATCACTGACACTCGGTCCATTGTGATGAGACCAACTCTTTGACATGCTTGTGACGATGAAGGTGGTGAGCTAATTCCAATCTTTGTCATCCGTGATAGTGTGCATGCACCCCATTGTGACATCTTGTTGAAGTGAACTCTTGCCTCCGTTGCAACCAGTGCATTGGTTTGGCTCCTTCATCCAACTCGTCTGCTAACATGCACATGGTCTTCTTGGGTGTGACTGAACCGACACACAATGATGCATAGTGTCCATGTTGATCTTCAAGTGTGTGTTGGTGGTCATACACATCAACTTGTTGAAGTACATGTTCAACTCTAGTTGGACTTACTTCTTATCTTCGCCTTGGTGAGTGTGTTGAATGGGTTGGATTGCATGTGTGTGCACAATGACATGCAAGTTGCGGAATCAATTACATGCGATCAACAACATCGCTCACCATGTTTGCTCCATGCCAGCTACTGGGATGGGTCTTTAACTTGTATGGGTGCAATTTCATCCGTAAGTGCATGTTGCGCCCACTGTTGTTCCTGTTCTTGCTGCAACTCATTCGTCTGTCTGTGTAGCTATATGTTCTTCCTTGAGTTGTTGCTTTAGCACATGCAACTCCTTCTTTGTTCCATTCTTTGTCTTCGTGCGATCTTCATGTCACACCGTCACCTCATAGCCTGAGTCTCCAAAGTTGCTTGCATCATTAGTGGATATGCTTGACCTTGCAACTTTGTTCTGCCTCAGTGTTCTCAACAACATTCCTCTTGCATCCGTTGCATTCGCTGCATTCATTGTGTTTGATATGCTACCTTCAATTGTTGTTCATGATGCTGCTCGGTGTGATATCTTGATGTTCTTGTCTACGAACAAATTGATATCTTTGTGAGTAGGCAAGCTCATAGACATTTGATCCACTGCATCTCTAGACATGCTTTGAACGGTGTCTTCGACTCTGCTCTCTTGGAAACCATTGTACTTGCACCGTTGAGAGGTAGATGAACACCTGCAATACCTGGAGACATGGAAACACTCCTGGCAAGCAATCTATCATTCAAAAACAAAAATGAACTTGAGAACTGACTTACAACATACCTGTGTGATTGATCATGAAGGTTGAGCAATTTCGGCCGGGAGTTCGGGAGACGGATCGCCTGTAGGTTTTAACCCCGTACAGAAATTACATGCATACGAATTCTAAATCACAGGAAAAATAAAAATGTGAGAGCATAACACATAAAACACATATACACAGAGATTTCCCACTGGATCTCAAAACCGAGACTACCAGCTTGATTTTTCATTATGTTCCTTTCAATGTTACAATACATATTTATACATGCCGAAGCATCCAATACCATGGACCGAAAAACCATTGCGTCCAAAACCATGGACCGAAAACCATAGGTAGGTTCGCCCAACCTAATATAGGGTCCAATTTTTTTT
>APFE031403019.1:9574-28054 GCA_000404065.3 Pinus taeda
GGTAATAAATAAATGATTAGTTTTATTTTGTTGGTCTTCGCTCTTAATGTTGTCAATGAGCCCAACGTCTAATTTTTGACTAGTTATCACAGTCGGGCTGAATAGATTGCATTATTATTGAAATCAAACCATTGTGTAGCTAGAAAGAGGAGTTAAAAGAATCAAAGTATTAGACGACCTTTGGGTTCAACTCAAAGAAGAATATAGAGTTGAAAGGGAATTAACCTGAATAGATCGTTCCTTGGTGAAGAAGTTAGGAGCTATTTTAGTGGGCCCTTCCACCAAGATAAGGGTGACACAAAGAAAAAAGTTGACTCTTGTGACCAGGCTTGACCCCGACTAGTGATTTTGGTCAGCCTTGCTAATAGTCAGACCTCAAAGGAATTTGGTCGGTAGAGAAAATGACGTGGGGTAAACAGTCCAACCCCTGATCTCAAGTGGGCCATAGTCAATAGTCAAGTCCGAGAAGAGGTCGAGCCCTGCTCTAAGTCGGCGCATGAGTGAAAATAAAAAGAGAGGAGGAGGTCTTACCTCCGACCTGCTCCAATGGGATCCAAATGATATATGCATGTGTAATTGTCGGTTGGGAGTTTACATGAAAGGTTTTTTCCAGGAAAGAGAGAAAGATTTGATGCTTCCATCACATTAGATATTTTCTATAGGCCAAGAAATTAAGATGAATATAGAAAATCTGCTTATTAATGAAACTAATATATCGAAAGATCTTTTAAAGCTTTGTTGCAATATGAAAACCTGATTACAATCCTTTCATAGTGGAGGGTAAAAGTCATTGAGGGTTCAATGTTTAATGGTGAATCTCTTACATCATGGATGGATCATGGAAAAATCATCGCATTCTGTGGAAAATGAGGAAAATTTCTTGGAGAGTTCAATACAATTAAAATAAATATTTTTCCACTATGGATTGTCTTAATTATTTTCAGTGGAATCTGTGTAGGTTTACTTCTCAAGTTATGTGTTGTTATTTATTTATGTGATACATTCTAGGCAACTCCTATAAAATTAAAATAATTGTGATTACACATTCAATTGTAGCAATTAGTTTTTAATGGATTCATTATAGATTTAATTTTGAAGTTATCTTTATTTATTTATAATTAGGGTTGATTATAGATAATTTAAATATAAATATGATTTTATGAAGTGCAATTAATTTGTAATAATCTCTTTAGTTATTTTTTAACATAAACTTCATTATAAAAGTAATGTTAACTATTTTCAAGAAATTTTAAATTAAGTCGGGTAAATTTCTATTTATTTGTCTTTTTTTTTTTTGAAATTTGATATTAATTTTATTTTTGAAATATTTCCTTGAATTAACTATTAGCTATGACAAACCCAAACGCGAGTGATCATAATGCCATTAATGTTGATTAGATGGAAGGACAATAGGAGGCTTGGCCACATGGCTGCCTGCACCCCCCCAGGCCAGATTACGACAAATTCATGGCGACTTGCAGGCACCATTAATATGGTGCTCAAGCTGAGAATTTTGTAATCAGCATAAGTAAATGGCCTCCATAGACCATAACTCATTCTTCCATCCTCTGATAAACAACACATGCCCTCCTCAGGCTGCGGAGCCATGCTCTCGCACTGTCACTGGCAGACGATGTTGGTTGCTTAGCTGCATGGATGTGGGAAATGGGTATCATTTCACCCAAACAGTGCACTGTAAGTTGATTCAAGCTCAAAACCCCTTTGATTTTCCCCTCACAGCCATTCTAGTCCCAGTAATTCCTCTAATTCCCCAAGTGTTAGCTCTAAGACTAATTCAGCCATGGCGCGCCTTCGACACCGCATGCACAGTAGAAGAGGGGGCAGTGATGGTGGAAGCATTTGTCCTCCTGCTACGCCCATCCCTGAATCTGCTTCTCCCACCTCTTCTCCAGACATTACTCATCCCCATGGCACCTTCTCTGCCAGATATCTAGACATGCGCAGTGGCAGAGGGCGGTCTCAGCTCCAGGGTTACTGCAGAACGAATGTAGCCATCCATACTGCCAATTTTCCCCTTCCCCCTCATCCCTTTCCTCATACAACTCAATTCCACTTCCATAGCTCTCTAAACTGGCCCGTCATCACCACCACTGTCACCATTACCGTCACTAAGGAAATTGACCTGCAGGAAGCTCAGCTAGGAAACAGTGGTGAGCAGTAGAGGGCTGCTCAGCGGAACATGAATGCCCGAGACCCAGGAAAGCAGCAGATGGTTGAGAACTCTACCACCCCGCATGGAGAGGATCTCGTTGGCAGCTAGTATGCCACCAAAGGCAGAGCAGGAGACACAAAGGCAACTGGTGTCGTCTAGGGAAACACATCAGGCAAGCATGCAGCAGAGGGTAGCTCTGCTGGCACTCAAATAGTTCGTGGAATATTGCGCGGCACGTTAGCAGAGGAGGAGGAGTGGTACAAGTATGTGTGTTGAATTGTTGAAGAACCTGCTACAGACGACCTCCAGGGGGTCCATCCTGATTGACAACTTGGCTTCCAGGTGTCACCTTTCCGCTAGCTGGAGGTTTCATACGTTGTTGCCTGATTTTTGTTATGTTTGGTTTTGAAAACATTCCTTCTGGTTTGATTTTCTAGTTTTCAATCTAGATCCCCTGTGCGGGTTTTTTGATGTCAAAACTTGTGACCCCTGCGTGGGTCTTTTTATCTGGTTTCACGAACTAGTTTCCCCCTCGATGGGGCAGTCGCGTTTAGGTTGTGATATTTTTTAACAAACTCTATTCAACACTGCAGAGGCCAGCACCTCGTTGTATTTTTATTTTGTTTCATATCAATAGAATAGTATTACTTAGGAAAAAACAAAAAAACTATTACCTATGACAAAAAAATGGCAACTTGTTGTTGTTGCACTTCTAGAAAAAATTTAATCAGTATGAAAAAATTTAACTTAAATAAATAAATATAAAGAAAGTGGGCATATTTTCCCAAATGGCATTAACCGATTATATTCACCATTTAATTCCCACATCTTGAGGGCATCTATTAAATGTGATCTTAAATGGGACATCTACACATGATATAACACAATTTGTGACAATACAGATGGTGATCCAAGTGGATATTGGTGGTCATCCGCCTATTTCACTTGGACCCTCACCATTGTTCTTTCAATTTTTTTTTGTTCTTAATTTTTCTTAATTGTAGCACAATTTACTATTTTTGGTAGTTTTTCGAGTCCTGAACTTCTGAAGTCGTTTTGAGGCCCTAAATGACGCTTTTTTGGAAAAATTCATTTGGTAATCTATATGGAAATCATGTCAGCAACTATAGCCCTCGGAGATATCTTTCCGACGAGGTATCATATGCGTCAAATAGAGATAATATGACCAAGTTATGACCTCAGGAAGTTGGTTGCCCAACTAACCCCAACGAGGCCCATAAACTCTTAGTGTTACATCTCCTTGGGTTATGGTTTTGGTTGATTATGGTTTTCTCTTATATTTCAATAATAAAAAGGCCCTTGAGCCTCATTGTAATAGAGTTCAGAGGTATGTAGCCACCACATCTCTTCTCAGAGATAAGCTACCATTGCCCGAGCTAGTCTTATTTCCATTCTGTTTGTAAGCATATTTCAGTATATGATATTAATGAAATGAAGTGTTACTTCTGGTGCATCTCTATATTTATGGTTATATCTGTAATTTTTTGTGTTCTTTTTTAAATCTAGATCAGCGATATCAGAGTAGTCTACTCTTTCTTTGTTTTTCTTTGCATGTCCCCAACGAGGTCGCGATATAAGGAGTTAGGGCTCGATCTAGTTGAACCTTTACAAGATCATCCATGCAAAGCCCGATGGCCGCCCATGGGGGAAGAAAAGAAAGATGAGGGAGTAGGAGATCATATCAAAATATTTCTCAAGGAAGTCCTCAAGAAACAAAGGAACATGATGATGGATAACTTTGACCAGATCCTTCAATGGTTGCCCACCAATGGCGCATCCACATCCAGCAATCACTATGGAGGCTCCAGACCTTTTAAGGTACAAGTAAACATTGACATTCCCATATTTAAGGACCAAATAGACGCTGACGTCATAGATAAATGGTTAAATATGCTAGAAGGATATTTTTTCTATTCGTGATTTTTCTAGCTAGGAAAATATTACTTTTTCTCTTCTCAAAGCTGGCCCCCCACGTCAAGGACTGGTGGGAAACATACTGTGAGCAGAAGTATGAAAGTATGAACTAATTGTTTTCAACCACTCCCACTTGGAATTCGTTTTGGGACACCATCGACGATCAGTACTATCCTGTCGGGAGCTATGAGGACAAATCAATAAAGTGGACCACACTATGAAAGGGAAGGGACCAAGATGTGTCAGAGTTTACTAATGTTTTTCATACCCTTCGCACGAAGTTGGGTATCAAGGATTCTCAGAAACATTTGGTACTCAAGTACCGGGACTGCCTACACGGATACATCCAGGATGAGATGGAGTTCCTGAACATCTTCTTGCTCAATATGACATATCGATACGCCGTCAAGATCATGCAGAAGTTTAAACAAAAGAAGTGATTCTTTGGATCTGCAAATCCGAAGTAAGGGAAAGGTGCTCCAAAAATGTAGAACAAAGGACAAAGCCAAGGCGGGATGACCCAGGACAACCCGCCAAAGCCACAAGAAAAGGACAACACTGTGAAGCCAAAAAAGGACATAGGAAAGTGGTGTGAGTTCCATAAGAGCTCCATTCACAACACAAGTGAGTATCGAGCCAAGAAGTAAATAGTGGTCGAGTTGAAGGCTTCAGAATCAGATGCATGTGCTGACTCTGACTCAAACCCTGACAAGGGGAATGACAAAAGGAAGTATCTATTGATGCAGAGCCCAATGCCACTGTTGCCACCACGAAGATCCAGAATGAGGAACCCAAAGCTCCAGAGGAGGAGGAGTGTCTTTTCCACTCCCATATGTGGGTAAAGGGTGTGGAGTATCAAAGAAGGTATGTTTCGATGGTTATTTCAGTATCTTTTCATTAGAACTTAAAAGCCTTTTGCATTAGAAACTTAGATAATAATGAGGATTCATAACGAAACACGTGAGATTAATAGGAAATGCTGATAATTGTCATTCCTATGTGCAGGAGGGAGGAAAAACGGAAAGTGGCCATCCCAAAGGAAAAGACAAAGATGAGCTAATTGTTGTCCCTTTGATGGGAGACCGCAAGCAAACCAGATCAAAACGGACCAACCCAGGAAAGGAAGCAGAGATACCAGCTCCGAGCATAAAAGGAAAGAAGTGACTCAGGATTAACGATTCTGCGAATCCCTCAGGGTCTTAGATCCTGAGGGATTGCTATTTTATCTATTTCCTATATCTAGATATCTCCATCATCATCCTTATATAAGGGATAGCGTTGTTGGCTAGAGGGGGGGCTTTTTATGTAATTTCTTTTAAACAAGATCAAGACTATGATCTCTATGTCCTGTTGAAGACTTGAATTACTGTAATTCTACTTCATGCATTAATACAGGCTTGGTTACTCTTTTATCTTTGATCCTGGATCAATCTTAAGTGGTGTACCCCTGGAGGCTAAGGGCCCAGCCCTAGAGGACACTTGCTCTTGTACCATTACGCGTGATTTCTGTGTGGTTTGTTTATAGACATGATCTGGTAATCTGTTGTGTCTTAAGAACATTTATATTACATGATCTGTTATGTTTAACTCATTTAATGTTCCTTCAAACGAAAGTCTTATATTGACGTTGTATCATGTTACCAACCCTTTAAGTGTTGATTAATCTCTACATGATACTGTCACTCCATTACAGAGTTTGATGCGATTGTGCTTTAGCATTACAGCAGTTACCTTGAAAAGTCTGATTTCACATGATTATTGAATCCTTGAATGTTACTGTTTTCATCTTGAGATGCAATCGTATGCTTTTATTTAGTGCAATAGCATAATCAGATTAAGCACGTTGTGTTTCTATGGTTTCAATATTATTTCATCGGTAGTGTTGTTCCATAGTATGTGTACATTTTTTAAGAGCGAACGATTGATGTTTTGATTGTAATGATTAAATAGAGTTACAGCTTGACGAACTTGGTTACTGCTTATTTCAACTGCTATTCCATTTTAATTGTTGTTTCATTTCTGAATTAATGTTCCATTTTAGTTGTTGTTCCATTTCTGAATTGTTGTTCCATTTTAGTTGTTGTTCCATTTCTGAATTGTTGTTCCATTTTAGTTGTTGTTCCATTTCAATTGTTGTTCCATTTCAATTTTTGTTCCATTTCAAGATTGTTGATTTGTTGTTTTATTTACTTGCCATTTCTTAAGGACGGTCTCAGGCTGTAGTGAGCATAAACATCTGCTACCTAGCTCCCAGACCTCTGATCTGCTCCCATCAGTTATGAAAGGGATGGGTTATTGGTACCGAACCCTTGGCTGATGTGATTTTCTATTTCATTACTATTTCCTTTACTTGTCGTTTCATCTCTATTCATTAAGGATGATCTTAGGCTGTAGTGAGCGCCAACATCTGCTACCTGGCTCCCAGACCTCGGATCTGTTCTCATCAGTTACGAAAAGGATGGGTTATTGCTACTGAACCTTTGACTGATGTATTGTTGGGTGTGATTTAGTCTTTTGAAGTAGTTAAGTTGTAGACACGCATCTATTTACTTTTGTAGTTTTTAAATAGATGTACTACGAGCATTACTCTGACAAGTGCTAAGCCTCAGACTGAGACACTCTTTGAAATAGCAAGACATTCCCGGATTGACATATTAATGTGAGGTAACTAGAGGTGAAAGAGACCCTTTTTATAGCTCTACAAAGGGTTCCCCACTAAGTTCATTATCGACGACAGGAGCCAAAAGAACCTCATTGTAGTAGAGATCATGAAGCAGCTGGGCTTACCAACCACAACACACCCATAACCGTACACCATTGGGTGGCTTCACCAAGGATGGGATCTTCGCGTGAGCCAACAGTGTCACCTTCCATACAACATCAAGCCCTTCATGGATAAGGTATTACGTAACATTTCTCCCCTTGATGTTTGTGATGTATTATTAGGCCAACCATACTTGTGGAAGTGATATGTTGTGTATGAGTCAAGGCCTCACGTTGTTATTGTTACCTTGGGAAATAAGTTGTACAGGATACGGGAGGTTGCATCGCCTATAGCCATCTCTCTGATTACTGCAAAACAATGTAGTAAGCTCATTCCCAAAACTGGGAAATTTATTTTTCAGATGATATGCCCCCAGGGAAAGAAGAAGATGGTGGCCACGACCTCCAAATAGGGCCCCTCCACATGACAACAATAGATGGATAAGGTGGTGGAGGAGTATGAGGACATCTTCACCTCCCTCGTAGGGGTGCCTCTGCACTGTCAGGTCAAGAACTCCATCGATCTAACCGCAGGTGCATCGTTTCCCAATGGAACAATCTATTGGCACTCCATTATAGAGAATGATGAAATCAAGAGGCAAATTTAGGAGCTACTACAGAAAGGTCACATCCAACCGAGTTCATTGCCCTATACGAGCTCGATCGTGTTGGTACAGAAGAAGGATGGGACTTGCAAACTCTGTATTGACTATCGAGCATTGAACAAGATCACTGTCTGGAATAGGTACCCTATCCCACATATTGATGACCTTTTGGACCTATTCAAGGCGGAAAAATATTTCAGCAAGATTGATTTGAAGTCCAAATATCACCAGGTACCAATCGAACCATCTGATGTGTGGAAGACTTCCTTCAAATCCAAGGAGGGCCTTTTCGAATGGTTGGTTATGCCTTTCAAGTTGATGAATGCTCCTGCAACCTTAATGAGGTTGATGGATGACATTTTGCGGCCATTAACCAACTTATTTATAGTGGTATGCTTGGATGACATCCTGATCTTGAGCCAAATTTTGGAAGAGCACCTTCACCACATCTGACAGGTTCTCCAAACATTGCGACAACACAAGTTGTGTGTCATTTTGGAGAAATTCACCTTTGGCATGACCTAGGTTTAGTATATGGGATACATTATTGATGAATAGGGGGTGCATGTGGATCCAACGAAGATCCAAGTCATTTGGGATTGGCTAGCCCCAACCACTTTGATAGAGATTCACAAATTTATGGGTCGTGCCAATTTCTACTATAGGTTTGTATTGGGGTTCTCTTAGATCACTTGGCCCTTGAGTCAAGTCACCCAGGGAGGAGTGAAAGCAATATTCTTTTGGTCTAAATCTAAACATAAGGAATTCACAAAGTTAAAACATTGCCTTTGTCTACACTAATGCTCAATCTACCAGACTTGCAACAACCATTTGAGATCGAGACAACAACCATTTGAGATCGAGAAAAATGCCCCTAACTATGCTATGGGGCAGTCCTTACTTAATAGGGGCATCTAATGGCATACCACAATGCGACACTTTTAGACAAAGTCCAGAAGTATCCCACTTATGATAAAGAGATGTATTCCATTATGCAGGCCTACCGATAATGGAAGCATTACATTTTGGGTAAGGAAACGGTCATCCACATAGACCACTAACCCCTGCAGTTCATACAAACACAAGGGAAGTTGCAAAATGATTGCCATTTGAAGTGGTCCACATACCTACAACAGTTCAATTTGAATATCAAGTACAAGAAGGGAAGCAACAATAATGTTGTAGACTACCTCAACCAACCACTGATCATGGTGGTAACCACCATGCTCAAATCTTGTGGGGACGAGACTTCTGATTGGCCACTTCTCTAAAAAAGCCACCTAGAATTAGGCCACACATACCATACGCTCTTGGAGGGTCAACAAGTTCTAGATTTTTACCTCCAAGATGCTCTATTATACCACCTGGGACACTTTTGTGTTCCTTCCAGCGAGCGTGCTAAGATGATATGGGAAGTGCACTACAGTCATGTCGATGGGAATTTTGAGGTCAAGAAAATGGTGGCAGTACTACATAAGTATTTTTATTGGCCGAATCTTTTACAGGATGTTGGAAAGTACATCAGATCCTGCACTGCCTACATCATTTCCAAATCAACCATAAAGAATCAAGGCCTCTATACTCTTCTTCCTACCCCTATTCAACCTTGGGAATCCATCTCCATGGATTACATGTTGGGCCTTCCTTCTACTAAGCATGACAACAACTATTTTTTTGTGGTCGTTGACAGATTCTCGAAGAGGGCCATTATGGCAGCCTACAAGAAGAATATCACAGTAGAAGCCACTGCTAAACTCTTCTTTGAACGAGTGTGGGTACACTTTGGGATCCCACAGACTATCATCTCAGATCGGGACAATAGGTTCCTCAGTACATTTTGGTCCAATCTCTGGTCGATGCTAGATACCAAGCTCACTAAGTCCACAACTTTCCATCCCCAAATTGATGGCCAAACAGAGGTCGTCAACACGATGATTGTACACATTCTGTGCATGTACAAATCAAATCATCCACACACATGGGATGAGTGCCTCCCATATGTCCAACACAACTATAATCAAACTCTACACAACTTGAATGACCACAACCATTTTTAGGTGGGCTTGGGATTCCAACCACTATGTCCCATTCATGTGGCTATACCATTTGCAGCAACTAAAGCAGATTCAGCTCATGTCCAGTCCGAAGTTGACAAGGCAAATAAATTCATTGATCACATTCAACACATCCTCCAATAGGTCCATGACATATTGGACAAAGTCAATGCTAAGTACAAGCAGCAACATGATCAACATCAGGTGCCACACAAGTTCCAGGTGGGCGACAAAGTTTGGCTACATTTGCAAAATGAGTGCCTCACTAGGCCCCATCACAAGATTTTCCCACTTTGATATGGGCCATACACCATCACCAAGGCTGTGTGAGATAATGATTTTTAGCTCAGCATTCCCCCATTTCTTGGCCTTCACACAATGTTCAATGTGAATCGTCTTTGGCCATACTTTCCACTAATTCGACACATATGATATTGTAGAAAAACTCATACAAATAGAGTTAAATCCAGACTGCATGGAACAAGCTGCAACTGATCGGATCATGGACATGCATATCAAGAACACTCGCCAGTAGAAGATCCAACTGTATCGAGTTTTCAAAGTGGGCCAACTCTTGCACCAAGGCAAATGGCTCACTAGGGATGAAGTTCAGTAGAGGTTTCCACATCTCATGGAGGAACTCAACGCAATGGAGACCATTGCTTCCTAAGGGGGGAGGACTGATCCATGTGGATATTGGTGGTCACCCCCCATTCCACTTGGACCTGTTATCACTCCAATAAATTCTTCTAGATTGTAGTTCGGAGATGCCTAGTAACATATAAATTCAACTTATTGTTGCAAATGGATGAATGGAAGGAATGATGCTTGTCCAAGCCAGATAACCACTTCTATTTTGTTTCACTCCAGACATGTGTGAATACCCCCAGACTACAAGGCTTTAGGCCACCAACTACTCACAGTTTAAGGATTGGGTGAATATGGGGAATACTGACCACACGAGCAGATGCACAAGACCATGTGATGGTCGGTTGCAACCAGTAAAGAATTCTGCTAATCAAATCTACAAATGCACAGATAGGATGACAACTCTCTGGCACTAGAAGAAGAGAAACCTAAATAACTTATTCAATGATGCATACAAGATTTTAACAGAGAGATAGGATGACAGCTACTCTAATGCTAAACATCAAGAGTTTAGGAATACAGTATATCAGGCACAACTTGGAAGAGAAGATAATTGGAAAGTGAGAAATTAACAACAAAAAAAACTTGTATTAGCTGAAAATGAAGACGAGACGCTGCAAGTATCAAAATAGTTACAGTCTCCAGAAGTTGAACCTTACATTAAAACATCAACCATCAACCCTGATTACATCTTGTTTGTAGGTATATATAGAGTTTCATTACAAAGGCACTTGTCCATTTTAGGTATGGAGGGGTCATAAGTGACCACCAACTACATTTAACAACCTGATGGGGTATTTGAGTGTGTTTGCTTGTTTCAGTGGACGAATCTGATCTTCTTAGGTGCTCTGCTATCCTCTCAAGCAGCTGGAGTGCTCGTATCAATAAAGTTCCATAAATGTTTAATGCGGTTATCTGCTCAAGCTCTATCCTTTTCCTTCTCGGCCATACTGTTTGTTAAATATGGTTGTTGAGGAGCAACTGCAACTGGTACTGGTAGGCCAGTCATCTTCGTCCTTCAAGCCTACGAAATGGTCAAGGAACGTGGATTGTATGGCGAATGGATGAGCTAGATGAGGGAGAAAGATTAGCCGTTGGATTGGGAGGGTAGACGGTGGGGATGGCTTCGCAGAGGATATCAAAAGAAGCAAGAGCAGAATGAATGTGGGTCGTTGGATCTCAAGTGGATAGATCCAACGGTGGTTGGGTGGCGAAGGCACGCAGCAATTATCGGGCGGGGTCGGGAGGTTAAGCGGTAAGTGGTTTAGATCGCACCGCCTTTGGACGTTGGGTGGTAAAGAGTGAGGGCGCGCGATCCCATTCGGCACATGTTGCGTGGCTGCGGAGGAGAGAGGAAACCACTCTCCATCCCATGTTAACGTTTCATCACTTTGTGCGCGCGAAGTGTGTGAGGGTTGTCCGATCTTGGTGGAGATGATCGGATGATGGCAAATTGATCACGCAAGTTTTCCATCGAGTGTGACCAAGAACTCTTGGATCGAGAGGCGGAGATCCACAGCTGTGATTAAAGGCGATGATCTCATAAGGGCGCCAAGTCATATGGGTGCGAGTTCATGGGGTTTTGGGTTTTAGCACTCGGGGCTTAAGAGGAAGTGGTTTTATATGGGTTTTAACAGAAAATAAAGGGAAATGGAGATGAAGGGAGGATGAGTGGGATAAACGGAAAGGTGAGAACAACCATTATGAGTTGTCTTTCAGCATGACTGAGAGGGATGCACTTGTTTCTAACCTTCAAAAATCAGAGTTATGTAGCAAAGCTAACATTGGCTCCTTCTGGGGATGAGATCCTCCCTATGAGGTCTCAAGAACAGTAGACCAATGCCTTTCCTGTCAAAACCAGATGAGAAAAATTTCCTAGTGTTCCATTAGGCATGGAGTCTAATTAAGCTTACACTAAAACTAGTAAAACAACATATTTACATCTTTAAGGCCTGAAGCCCTGTCACAACATAAATTTTCAAAAATCACCCATTAACTGGGCCATCAAAATCTGTCTCTCCTTCCATGCTTTTCAGCATGAAAGTATTGTTCCCCTGGATCTGAGTGATGACAAAAGGTCCTGTCCATAGAGCATCAAACTTCCCATGGTTTCCTTTCTTCTCTTTCAGTGCGTCCCACTTGAGAACCAAGTCTCCAACCTGAAAATTGTCTGCCTTTGCCTTTCTATCAAAGGATTCCTTGATTATCTTTTGATTTGCTGCAAACTTTTCTACCATTTATTCTATGATCTGATGTACTTCTGCCAAATCACAAATCCTCCTAGCCATGTCATTTTCTTCATTTTGTTCTTCCTGCAAGAATTTTGCCACAAGGAGAGTTAACTGAATTGGGAACATAGCCTCAGTGGCATATACCAGCTTAAATGGAGAATTCCTTATGGATCTCTTGGTATTCACTCTATCAGCCCATAGTGCATACTTGAGCTTAGAATCCCAATTCTTTTTGTTGTCTTCCAATAGCTTTTTAATTATCCTTATCAGACTTTTGTTGGAAGATTCTGCTAGACCATTGCCTTGAGGGTAGTATGAGGTGGAATGAACTAATTGAATGCCAATTGAGTCACACATGTCTACCAACTCTTTTTCCCTGAAGGTTGCTACATTATCTGTAACTAATTTATGTGGACAACCAAATCTAGAGAAGATATTCTCTGTCAAGAACTTTATGACCACATGATGGTCATATTTTCTGGTAGGGATGACCTCAATCCATTTAGTGTAATAATTAGTGGTTACTAAGATCCATCTGTGCTGGCCACTAGAATGTGGATTAATTTCTCCTATGAAATCCAATCCCCACTGCTGAAATGGGCCACTGGCATGTATTGGCTTTAAGGGAAAGGACTTCAACTGTTATTTTCCTACAAATCTTTGGCACTTGTCACAAGATTTAACAAATGAAAAGACATCAGAAAATAAGGTGACCCAATAATACCCAGCTCTGAGGATTTTGTGGGCTGTAGTTTTCCAACATTGATGTCCTCCACATATGCTGGAATGAAACCACTACATAACCTCCATTGGTTTTTCTTTATCCAGACACCTCAAAATAATTCTAGAGGGGTCCCTCCAATAGAGCAGGTTTTCATGAATGTAATATTTGGCTGCCGTGAGCTTGATAGTTTTGGCTTGGCTTGAACTAAGGCATGGAGGAACTTTTAGCTTCAGCAAGAATTGAGCTATTGTAGAGTACCATTCACAAGAAGCTATATTTTCTGCCATTGACTGGGTCTGACCTGATTCAATTGTTTCTTCTTCTATCTGACCATCCTCTGAATTCGTGCTTATCAAATTCATGTCCAACATTCTGCAATTTTCTGCAGCCATTAATCTAGCAAGGCCCTAGCCTCTGACAAGCTTGGTGGGCTTCAATTCTATGTTGAATTCAATAAGCTTTGCAATCCATTTAGCCCCTCTCCCATCAGCATCTGGCTGCGTTAGGACATCTTTTACCGAAGCAGAGGGCACATATGCAATTACCTTGGAATACAAAATGTAAATTCTAAAAGCTTTCAAAGATTTAATAAGAGCATATTCTTGTTTCTCAATGATATTGTACCTTAGCTCAGCATCCCTTAAGGTTCTACTAAAAAACGCCACTGGATGCTTTGAACCTTCCTTATCTCCCTACAATAAAATTGCTACAAGGGTGTCATCAGAGGCAAATGAAAATATATGGAACTCCTTGTTGTAATTTGGGTTGATCAAAGTAGGAGCTTCCATAATAGCTTTCTTGATGGATTCAAAAGATCTTCTTTCTACATCAGTCCATTTGATTTCTGACCTCTTTTTCAAGATGGAGGTGATGTTTTTTACAAGTTTTTCAAAATTTGGGATAAACCTCCTTACAAAATTTATCTTGCCCAGAAAAGATTGGATGTCGTTTTTTGATCTTGGGACAGACAAGTTCTGTATTGCTTTCACTCTTTCAGGGTCAATTTTGACACTTGCAGTAGAAACAATGTGTCCTAACAACTTGCCCTCTTCTAAAGCAAATTGTGAATTTTTAGGATTGACTGAAATCCCAAACCTTTTGCAATTCAGAAATACTTTCTTCAAATGCTGCAAATGGTCTTGATGGCTGCTGGAGTATACTGTTATATCATCTAGGTAGATAAGGACAAACTTATCCTTCTCTCCTACAAATGTTGTATCCATAGCTCTCTGAAAGGTGGCTCCAGCATTCTTCAGCCCAAAAGGCATCTTGGAATACACAAAAGTGCCCTAGGGGGTGGTGAATGCAGTCTTCTCTTGGTTATCTAGATGCACAACAACCTGGTTATATCCTGAAAATCCATCCAAGAAAGACATCACTTTGGCTCCTGAGACCTTCTGCAACAAATTATCCATCTTGGGTAGAGGATAATTGTCTTTCTTAGAGCATTTGTTTAAGTTTCTAAAATCAACACAAAGCTTGATTTCTCCACTTTTCTTCCTCACCACTACCAATTTGGCTACCCATTTTGAATATCTGAGAGGGACTATGATTTTGGCAGCCAATAACTTTTTGATCTCTTTTTCAATCAGAGGGAGGAGCAAAGGATTTATGGGCCTCAATTTCTGCTTAAAAAGGATGGTGTCTTTCTCCAAGGGAATCTTATGCTGGATGATCTTCTTACCATATGTCTTTAGGTCACTATATTCCCAGGCAAAACCATCAGCAAATTGCTTCATTAAATTGCAGTACTTAGAACTTTGGGCAGCAGATAGATGGGTGGAAATATTTATATATCTTAGATGTTTTGGGTTCCCTATATTATGCCTATGAAATGCAGATTGATCTTGTTTTTGGGCAGCTTTATAAGGCACATCATTCTGATCAAACAACTTTTCTAAGGGAACTAGGCCTTTAGGTATATGATTGTTGGGCAGCTGGACAATGCTATTTTTGTCAATTTTGTTTCTAAGTTGGGATTGGGGGTTTTCTCCAAGGCTTCATTCTCTTGGTCAATTTTCATTTCATAGAATTCATCAATGACTTGCAGAAACGTATTCACTTCATCATCATCTTCAAAAAATTTCCAATGCTGGACATTATCAAGTAAGGATGGTCTATATTTCATCTGAACTTCATAAACTAGTCTAGGAGGCATGGGAGGGATAAACATACTAGCAGACACAGCAAGGGAATCAACAAGCTAATTTTTGACTCTAGGGATATATGAGATACACAGACTATCAAAAGAGTCTTTGAGTCTCCATACCTCATCTCTATATGCTTTCAGCCTGGGGTGTTTTGCTTGAAACATTTTGTTTACTTGTTGAATGATGAGATAAGCGTCTCCAAACACCTTTATATTTCTGATTCCTCTATCTTTAGCTACATTAAGGTCCAATATCAAAGCCTCATACTCTGCTATATTGTTGGTAACTTGGAAAATCAGCTTGAAAGACAGATTTGTGCTTTCTTGTTTTGGAGATATCAGCACCACCCCTGCTCCTGCAGTTTCCTTTGAACATGTTCCATCAAAGAACATCTCCCAAAACTGACTTCCTTGCTCTTCCAATGCCTGACCTATTTGTTTCTTGAGATGCAATGAGGCCTCCTAGGATTCTTCAATTTGGAGAATACATGCTCCAAAATCAGTGTCCATGGCATAGATGGGATGATTAGTAGGATTCTTCTCATCATTGATGATGTAGGCCAATTGTGCTTCTCTGTACAATCTCTTGCTTTCCCCTCCAGAAACTGGGATAGTGGCATAAGATAAATCATTCTGTAATGTTCTACCCAGCCTCTTAATCCACCCTCTAGAAAGTAACATGCCAAACTTAGGGAGAACATCTGCCACCACAATATCCATCATTATGCTCTTCATGGGCAACTGAGTTAGGGTAATAGATAAGTCTTTGATTAATCCCAGACCTTTTACCTTTCTCGAGTCCAAGGAGAATAAATCATGATATGGTCTGGTGATATCAAGGCCTAACTCTTCCATGACAGCTTTGGGCATCAGATTATGACTGGCCCCTGTGTCCAGCAGGCAGTTGTGGAGGATTTTGTCATGAATGGTCCAGGAGACATAAAATGATGGAGAATTATCATCAACAGGTTCAGTCATCGGGCTTAGCACAATTGCAGGTTTATCATCTTGCAAATTTACATAGTCATGAGATGCTTGTGAGGCTTTTAGCTCAAGGGCATCTAGAACAGGGTTTCTGAAGACTTCACTCTTTACAAGTTCTACCAGAGGTACAAATATTTTTAACTTCTGGACTTCTGATTCAAAACTGAAAGGGGAAGGGGACTTGTCAGGACCTCTTACCTCTTGAGTTAGTGCTTTGAGGATGACTGGGTCAGCTGCTGGTCTTTTCTGTTTGATATTCTGATGCTCTGTGGGGACAACAACTCTTTGGATAGGATTGTCCTTGACATTGCTTGTTCTTGACCTCATATTATATCTTTGTTGTTTGTCAGTCTACAGAACAGCTTCTCTGTCCCACTACTAACTGGTCTGGTCCTGGAGTAATGATTCTTCATAGGCAGCCAATGTCAAGATGGTAGCACTGCCCTTATCTTCCATGCAATGAATTTCATCCTCTTCTTCAAAATGCTCCTCCTCCATGACTAAGTTTTGGAAAGGAGTCTTGACCTTTTGTTCTTCACTGGCTTCTTTACCCTTCTGAATGATCTACAATTGATCGTTTTCTCTTCTGAATGGATTTGAATTTCTTGGAGCAAATGTATTTGGAAGCCTTGCTTTTCTAGAGCTTTGCTCAACCTTTAGTTTAGATATTTCAGTAGGCAATGACTCTATCATCTTAGTCATTTTATCTACTTTGGGCTCTGAAGATGAAGCAGAGGAAGAAGAAGTGCCACCTCTCTTCCTTCTTCTATGAGCATGCCCCTTGAGCTTTTCAGCAGCCATGATATTAGATTCCACCTCCAAAGATGCATCTTGCATCTCAGCTAGAGTGGCACATCTTCTTTCTCTCAAAAGTAGGCAGAAACCAGAGTCAAAAGCATTGGCATAGGTGAGTTTGGCAGAGGTGGGAGTAGGCTTTACTTTAGCTGGTATCTTACTATACATATGATTGAATCTTTTATTAAAATCAGACAATGATTCCCCATTTTCCCTCTTCAGGTTACCAAACTCAGTATGATAATAGAGAAGGTCTTTCTTATCCCCCCAATGCTTCAAAAATGCCTCGTCTAATGCTTCAATGTCTTCTATAGACCTAGGGGCCAGTTCTCTAAACCATTTTATAGAATCTCCATCAAGGCTCTGGACAAATCCTCTCATCCACACATCATCCTCACTGATATCAAGGTTATCAGCATAACTATAGAAAGACTCAAGGTGCTCTTAAGTTGTTACTCCCTTTGTACCAGTAAAATTAGGCATGTATTTCTGACACTCACCTGCAGGCACGGCATTAAGAGGAACAAGCAGGATCAGGGGTCCATACCTAGCAGCTATGATTCTTTCCATCTTTTTGGGTGCTTGTTGGCCTGCCATGATCGAGGTATATGGAAGAGTACTGGTCATTTGGATGACAGAGGACTGAGGAACGAATGATAGAGGTAAAGGAAAATGATGGCCTGTATAGGAGGCTTTCTTTGGACTGAGATCCAAAGGGGAACTTATTGAACAAGGATTTTTATGAATCTCTAGGAGATTTTCTTCACTGATAGTACTAGGCTCTATATTTTCAACGTGAACATACTAAGCTACAAGTCTCTCTAGTAGAGATGCATAAGATTGTTTAGGCTTACCTAATCCTGATGCTCCTTTTTGTGATGTTTTTCTCTACTTGACAATCTTCTCAGGGTCAGTTGGTGATTTCTGAGGATTTCTCCAAGTATGCCTCACAAATTGAACCAGAACTGTAATGTGGAGTCACCAAAGGTTGGTCCTTGTTGGGTTGTGTTATTTTCTTTCCACGACTAACCTATGTAGTGAACCGAGGGGTTAGAGGGGGGGTGGAGCCCCCCCTTCGTTGCGCCGATTGCGCAGCGAGGGGGTTTGAGGGGGGCAGGTAGCCCCCCTCTACGGGGTCTGGGACAGCGCCCCGAGAAAAAAATTTTTGGACCCTATATTAGGTTGGGCGAACCTACCTATGGTTTTCAGTCAATGGTTTTGGACACGATGGTTTTTGGTCGATGGTATTGGATGCTTCGGCATGTATAAATATGTATTGTAACATTGAAAGAAATAATGAAAAATCAAGCTGGTAGTCCCGGTTTTGGGATCTAGTGGGAAATCTCTGTGTATATGTGTTTTATGTGTTATGCTCTCGCATTTTTATTTTTCCTGTGATTTAGAATTCGTATGCAGGTA